>LZPO01035882.1:4571-18463 GCA_001675575.1 Neotoma lepida | reverse complement strand
ACAAGGGCAAATACCCAATGCTCAAGTGTAGGCCACATCAGTCAGAAGAACAGAGATTCCTGGACCAAAGGCTGTGCCAGGCTAGCTACCAGAAGTCTAGCTNCCAACTCCATAGAGATTTCCTGCTGGACCAGAGGTAATGTTAGCCACCAGAAATATAGATCACAAAGACCAGAAGACCAAAGAGGAAACAGAAACCAAGGAACAAAACACCCATCCAACAAAAACAAACTCAGAAATTGGCTCCTAGACCTATATTCATCTCAAACCCAGATGCTTAGACACCAGTGTAATAACACAACAACAGTCATGGCAATATGACGCCACCAAAGCCCAGTAATCCTGCTACAGCAACCCCTGAATATTCCAACAGAGCTGAGCACAAGAAAACGACCTTAAAACCAACTTTATGAAGATGATAGAGGTCCTTAAAGAGAAAATGAATAAATGCCTTAAAGAAATCCTGGAAAACACAAACAAACAATTGGAAGTAATGAATAAATCCCTTAAAGAAAACAAGGAAAACACAAACAAACAATTGGAAGTAATGGCTAAANCCCTTAAAGAAAACCAGGAAAATACAAACAATGGAAGGAAATGAACAAATCTCTTAAAGAACCCTCCCCACAAAAACAAATAGGCAAAGGAAATGAATAAAATTGTTCAAGACCTGAAAATGGAAATAGAAGCAATAAAGAAAACATAAAGTGAGGGAATCTTGGAGAGGGAAAACCTAGGTAAGCAAAGAGGAACTAGAGATGCAAGCATCACCAACAGAATACAAGAGAGGGAAGAGAGAATCTCAGTCATAGAAGAAGATACAATAGAAGAAACTCATACATTGGTCAAAGAAAATATTAAATCTAAAAAGTTCTTGACACAAAACATCCAGGAAATCTGACACACTATGGAAAGACCAAACCTAAGAATAATAGGAATAAAAAGAGAAGATACCAGCTCAAAGGCCCAGAAAATATCTTCAACAAATTCATAGAAGAAAAATTTCCTAACCTAAAGAAGGAGATGCCTACAAAAGTACAAGAAGCTTATAGAACACCAAATAGATTGGAGTAAAAAAAAAAAGAAAGTCCCTCTGCCACATAATAAGACACTAAACATACAGAACAAAGAGAAAATATTAAAAGATGCAAGGGGAAAAAAGGTCAAGTAACAAAGGTTGACCCTATTAGAATTACACCCGACTTCTCAATGGAGGCTCTAAAAGCCAGAAGGACCTGGACAGATGTCTTGCAGACTCTAAAGGACCACAGATACCAACCCAGACTAGTATACCCAGCAAACTTTCAATCATCATAGATTGAGAAAACAAGATACTCCACAACAGAGCCAAATTTAAACAATATCTATCCACAAATCCAGCCCTACAGAAAGAAAACTCCAACACAAGGAGGTTAACTACACCCATAAAAGCACAGAAAATAATCTCACACCAGCAAAACCAAAAGAGAAGAGCACACACACACACACACACACACACACACACACACACACACTCCATCATCAACCACAAAATAACAGGAATTAACAATCATTGGTTGTTAATCTCAACTTCAATGGACTAAATTCCCCAATAAAAAGACACAGGCTAACAGAATGGATGCAAAAACAGGATCCATCATTCTGCTGCATACAAGAAACACCTCAACTTCAAAGATAGACATTACCTCAGAGTAAAGGGTGGAAAAAGATTTCCAAGCAAATGGACCCAAGGAGCAAGCTGGTATAGCCATTCTAATATCTAACAAAATAAACTTCCAACCAAAATTAATCAAAAGAGATGAGGAAGGATACTTCATATTCATCAAAAGAAAAATCCACCAAGATGTCTCAATTCTGAATATCTATACTCCTAAAGCAAGGGCATCCACATTTGTAAAAGAAATATTACTAAAGTTTAAATCATACATTGAACCCCATACATTAATAGTGGGAGTCTTCAATACCCCACTCTCACCAATAGACAGGTCATCCTGACAAAAATTGAACAGAAATAATGGAGCTAACAGACATGATAACTCAATGGACCTAACAGGTATCTACAGAATATTTCACCCAAACAAAAAAGAATATACCTTCTCAGTACCTCACGGAACATTCTCCAAAACTGACCACATACTCAGTCACAAAACAAGCCTCAACAGGTATAAGAAAATTGAAACAACCACCTGTATCCTATCAGACCACCAAGGATTAAAGCTGGATTTCAACAACAGAAATAACAGAAAACCTACAAATTTATGGAAACTGAACAACTCTTTACTGACTGACTACTGGGTCAAGGCAGAAATAAAGAAAGAAATGAAAGATTTCCTAGAATTCAATGAAAATGAGTACACAACCTACCCAAGCTTATGGGACACAATGAAATTGGTGTTAACAGTAAAGTTCATAACACTAAGTGCATGCATAAAGAAATTAGAGAGATATCACTAACAACTTAAAAGCACACCTGAAAGCTCTAGAACAAAAAGAAGCAAACGTGTCCAAGAGGAGTAGACAGCAGGAAATAATCACACTGAGGGCTAACTAAAATCAATAAAATAGGCACAAAAAGAACAATACAAAGAATCAATGAAAGAAAGAGTTGGTTTTTTGAGAACATCAACAAGATAGACAAATCTTTATCCAAACTAACTAAAAGGCAGAGAGAATATCCAAATTACCAAAATCAGAAACAAAAAGGGGAACATAACAACAGACATTGAGGAAATTCAAGGAATGGCTAGGTCATACTTCAAAAATCTATACTCCACAAAATTGGAAAACCTAAAAGAAATAGACAATTTTTTGATAGATACCATTTATCAAAGTTAAATCAAAATCAGATTAACAATTTAAACAGACCTATAAACTCCTAAGGAAATAGAAGCAGCCATTAAAAGTCTCCCAATCAGAAAAACCCCAGGGCCAGATGTTTTTAGCACAGAATTCTATCAGACTTTCAAAGGAGAGCTAATACCAATACTCCTCAAATTAGTCTACAAAATAGAAACAGAAGGAGCATTGCCAAATTCATTTTATGAGGCCACAGTCACTCTGATACGCAAACCATGCAAAGACTCAACAAAGAAAGAGAATTACAGACCAATATCCCTCATGAACATTGATGCAAAAATACTCAATACTCGCAAACCAAATCCAAGAACACATCAAAAAGATCATCCACCATGATCAAGTAGGCTTCATCCCAGAGATGCAGGATGGTTCAACATATGAAAATCTGTCAATGTAATCCACCATATAAACAAACTGAAAGAAAATAAACCACATGATCATCTCATTAGATGTTGAAAAAGCCTTGGACAAAATCCAGTATCTCTTCATGATAAAAGTCTTGGAGAGATCAGGGATACAAACAAGGGACATACCTAAACATAATAAAGGCAATTTACAGCAAGCTGATTGCCAGCATCAAATTAAATGGAAAGAAACTCCAAAGCAATTTGGCGCAGCCATATCTGATGGGAATGACAAAGGTCATAAAGACAGCACAGCTGCTTGACAAGGATCCAGCACAGCTGAGCCTCATGATGGCTGCCATGCCACCTTTGGTTTTCATCTCTGCATGTTGCATGCTTGGGGAGGCACTTTTAATATTTGTACAACTTGGGGATATTGGATTGATGGGAAATTTCTTATGAATCATTTATGCCTTCTCCCAGGGATATTGCTTCTAAGCTTCCCCAGGAAAGTCCTGAGCATACTACCTCACCCACTTTTAGGGAGAGATCCTTATCTACATGAAGGTCTTTCTTACACCCTGGAGGTTGTGACACACATAAAGAAGCCATCGGTCTCTTTATGAGGCTCTGAGATATTCTTAAAACATCTGCCCCCACACTTACTCAGGAACAAGATAATCAGAATAAAGTAAACTTAAAAAGGTCAACAAGATTCGATGGGCTAGCGGAGTTGGCTGCAGATCAGATTACAAGCTTCTTCCCACTATACACACAGATGATTGCATGGCATATATAGCAACAAAATTAGATTAGCTGAAGTTACCTCTGCCCTACACAGGGATTTATATTGATGGACAAAGAANGGTGTGGAAAGATGATAAAAGAATGAGGCATGAGGACCTCTCTTTCTTAGAAAAGTTAGCTCATATAGAGTCACTGTGGTGTCATATGACCAAGGAACAAAAGAATGCCAGGATTAGACATATAAATAAATTCTATAAAGATACAAAGTATAACTTCCTCTTCCTGAACAGAACATCAATAATGCAGGCATTAAGACTGACACTGTAATTGTGCCAGAAATTGACTAATAACTGCAGCAGCTTTGATCTGAGGATTTTTCTTGGAACTCTAACCATTAAGAGTTAATAATACACTACTTGGGACACAGCAATCTGCCTGGGCTGGCTTGGAGATTTTCTATCTAGTGTCCTTGAAACCACAAGAGTTGCCTAAAAGTTGGGTTATGGGTTGATGAGTAAAAATGGTTGTAAAAGATAACTCTGTTCTGTCACAGTTTATCAGTGACAACTAAAAGATATGCAAGAGGAAGTTGAACACATGTCCAAGAACAGAAATGATATGATCTATGTTTTGGAACAACATGAATCTATCCCCTCTTACTGAATTCTGTAAACATTTTGACTGCTAGTCANTCAGGCTGTAAGATTCTCCCAGACCAACCAATGGCCTGACTCAATCCTCCCTTGCCAACCTCTTATCTCCTTTCTGGGAGCTGGCCACTGCTGGGGCTGGCCCCCAGCAGCAATTCCACTAAAATCTGGAACAAGACAAGGCTGTCTACTCTCTTCTTATCTATTCAATATAGTACTTGGAGTTCTAGCTAGAGTAATGAGCCAACTAAAGATCAAGGGGATACAAATTGGAAAGGGAGAAGTCAAAGTATCATTATTTGCAGATGATATGATAGTATACATAAGTGACCCGAAAAATTCTTCCAGGGAACTCCTACAGCTGATAAACACCTTCAGTGAAGTGGCTGGATACAAGATGAACTCAAAAACAAAAATCAGTAGCCCTCCTATATACAAATGACAGACGGGCTGAGAAAGAAACTAGGAATATAATAGCCCTCCCAATAGCCACCTGTAATCTAAAATAACCTTGGCATAACTCTAACCAAGCAAGTGAAAGACCTATATGACAAGAACTTCAAGTGTTTGAAGAAAGAAACTGAAGAAGATAACAGAAGATGGAAAGATTTCCCATGCTCACGGATCACTAGGATTAATAGAGTAAAAGGACAATCTTACCGAAAGCAATCTACAGATTCAACGCAATCCCCATCAAGATTCCAACACAATTCTTTACGTACCTTGGAAGAACAATACTCAACTTCAAATAGAAAAACAAAACAAAACAAAACAAAAAACCAGGATAGCTAAAACAATCCTGTACAATAAAAGACCTTTTAGAGGTATCGCCATCCCTGATTTCAAGCTCTACCACAGAACTATAGCAATAAAAACCACATGGTATTGGCATTAAAAACAGACATGTTGATCAATGGAATAAAATTGAAGACCCAGATGTAAATCCACACACCTATGGACACCTAATTTTTTTTTAATAAAGAAGCCAGAATTATACAATGAAAAAAGAAAGCATCTTCAACAAATGGTGCTGGTCTAACTAGATGTCTGCATGTAGATCCATCTCTATCACCCTGCACAAAACTCAAGTCCAAGTGGATCAAAGACCTTGACATAAAACCAGATACACTGAACCTGATAGAAGAGAAAGTGGGAGAATAGCCTTAAACACACTGGCAAAGGAGAAAACTTCCTCTTCCTGAACAGAACATCAATAACGGCAGGCATTAAGATTGACAATAAATGGGACCTCATGACACTAAAAAGCTTCTGTCAGGCAAAGGAAACCATCAACAGGACAAAACAGCAGCATACAGAATAGAAAAATATTTTCATCAACTCCACATCTGACTGAAGGTTAATTTCTAAAATATATAAAGAACTCAAGAAACTGGACATCAACAAACCAAATAATCCAATTACAAAATGGGGTATAGATCTAAATAGAGAATTCTCAACAGATGAATCTCNAATGTCTGAGAAACACTTACTCAACATCTTTAGCCCTCAGGGAAATGCACATCAAAACGACTCTGAAATTCCATCTTAAACTTGTCAGAATGACTACAATTAAAAACAGAAGTTACAGCTCATGATAGAGAAGATGTGGAACAAGGGGAACACTCCTCTATTGCTGGTGGGAGTGCAAACTTGTACAGTCACTTTGGAAATAAATATGGCAGTTTCTCAGAAAATTGGAANTCAATCTACCTCAAGACCCAGCTATACCACTCCTGGGCATATACCAATAGGATGCTCCATCCTACCACAAGAACACTTGCTCAACTATATTCACAGCAGCTTTATTTGTAAAAGCCAGAAATTGGAAACAATCTGGATGTCCCTCAATCAAAGTATGGACAGACAAAATATGGTACATTTANACAATGGAGTATTACTCAGCTGTTAAAAAAATAACATCATGAAATTTTCAGGCAAATGGAAGGAACTAGAAAAAAACCATCCTGAGTGAGATAACCCAGACCCAGAAAAACAAACATGGTATGTACTCACTCATAAGTGGATATTAGCTGGAAGGTAAAGGGTAAACATACTATAATTCACTGACCCAGAGAGGCTAAGTAACAAGGAGGGCTCAATGGGGAGGCATGGATCCCTCTGGGANGGGGAAATTGAATTGATATCTCGGGTGGACTGGTGGCAGGTGGGGATGGGAATAGGAGGGATCATGTGGGGAAAAGATGGAGAGAGTCCTGGAAGAGACAACTGAAATTGGCCAGGGTGGGGGGAGCATTTCAAGAGCCAGGTAAAAACCTAGTGCAATGGAAACTCCTAGGAATCTACAAGGGTGACCCTAGCTAAGACTCCTAATAAAGGGGGATATGGAGCCTGAACCAGCCATCTCCTGTAAACAGGCAAGACTTCCAGTGGAGAGACCTGGGACACCAAGCCAGCCACAAAACCCTTCAACCTAAAATTTGTCCTGCATACAAGATGTGCTGGAGTAAAGGTGGAGCAGAAATTGTGGAAGTGGCCAACCAATGACTAGTCCAGTTTGAGACCTGTGCCACAAGAGGGAGACCACCCCTGATACTACTGGAGGGCCAGTAACCAGAGGAGAGACAGCCCAGAGACCTAGGATAGAACCAAACACAACTTGTGGGGGAGGGGGAGGGGAGGAAAGGGACAGTCAATGAAATGATTCCTAATGATACTCTGTTACACTTTGTAGACAGGAACCTAGCATAATCATCATTACAGAGGCTTCATCCAGCAACTGATAGGAGCAGATGTAGAGACCCACAGCCAAACATTAGGCAGAGTTTGGGGAATCCTGTGGAAGAGGGGGAAGAAGGAGGGGTCAAGGACACCACAAGAAAACCATAGAATCAACTAACTAGGGCTCCCAGGAGCTCCAGAGACTGAATCAACAAAGAGCCTGCACCGGTCTGACCTAGGTGAGACAATTTGAATTGACCTAACATATGCTCTGAATATGTTATGGTTGTGTAGCTTGGTCTTCTAGTGGTTACTCCTAACAGGGGTTGTCTTTGACTCTTTTGCCTGCTTTTGGGACCCTTTTCTTCCTACTGGGTTGCCTCATCTAGCCTTAATGTGAGGGGAGGTGCCTAGTCTCATTGAAACCTGATAAGCCATGTTTGGTTGATATCCCTGGGAGGCCTGCCCTTTTCTGAAGGGAAACAGAGGAGGGACTTGGAGGAGAGGAGGGAGGGGAAACTGTGGTCGGTATGTAATACATGAGAGAAGAATACATTTTTTTTTTAAAAAGGAGAAAACAAGCTAAGCTTCCTATAATGATTTAAAAGTTCAAATTAAGAACATCCAGGTAAGATGGTAGATTAGAAGCTGCACCTGCATGAGTGGATGACTAGAATATAGTAGACAGAAGAATAATTAGGGTTGCTGTGTTATTGCTCTAAGATGTTCCTGCCAACTCCCTTACTCACTGACCACGGTTTTCTGTACACACCAGCAAATGTCTACTAATGGACCCAGGTATGTGTGAACCTTGACTGTTCCTGCAGTAAGCAGGCTGCCAAAGCTGATCAACATTAACTGTCTGCCAGGGAACTGTTAGCAGGAACAGCACAGGAGTTCCAGAGAGAAGATCCAGACTGTGCACCAGAACCTGAGACAGCCAGCCAGAGAAAACAACCTTTCCCCAATACCCTTTTCAGAAAACAAACTACACAGGATCTTAGGAAATATGCTGTGGAACCCAGCACAGTAGTCAGTATATGAGAATACCAGAGTCTGACTCACAGAAAGCTCTACCTATGGTAAATTCAATCCTCAATTCATTCATTACAAGACCATTCAACTAACATCTACTATACACATGTACTAGGCCAGTATAATTGTCTCATATATATCATATCAGGTATTATCAGTATCTTTTTAAAGGTGAAAAATTAGGATGCAGTAAGATTAATAGTGCCAGAGAGGAGAAGGATTGGTTGGGCAAGGGAAAGGAAAAATAAATATATAATAACATTTTATAAAAAAGTTAATCCACAAATAAATTGAAATACCTAGAGGAATACCTCCCTACTAGCTGTTGGTCAGGAGACTCCTAAACTCCCTAGAACAATACAGATTTTTGCCACTGTTCTTGGATGCCCATCAGAATATGATGGGAAGACCCTGTAGATGTAACCACACACAGAACACAGAGAACTCAAGCTGGAACTGAGCTGGAAGTTTCCTTTTTGCTGGCTAGCTCTCATGGTATCAGAAGGTTCCATGCAGGCTGCTGGGGAAAAAAAAAAAAAAACATTCAACAAGTCTTAATCAGCTGTGAACCCTGCAAGCTGCAGTAGCGACCTGCCAAGACAGTCATGCAATGGCTTTCTGATTTGAGGCCCAATCCACAGAAGGGAACCCATGCCTGGTACTGTAAACCTACTAAAGAACCCATGACTGGGAGGGTCATAGGCCCTAAGGGGGAACTTGCTAGTATTGTTTCACTGATTGGACAAGTTGTCAAATTGCCTTCCAACTACTTCTGTTCATACCCACAGATCGGTGCTGTTCTCAAATTTTGTCAGAGAAGCTTCTTACTGGTGCTAGAAGCAGTTAATGAAGAGATTCAAAATTAGCCAACATGACAAGAATAAGTGACAGTGCTCTACTCTAAATAGGACATCTACATCATCCCTTCCAAGACTCAGGGAACATTTTGGAAGAGGGGGCAGAAAGAATATAAGAGCCAGATGATGAGAAAGTGTGCTGTGAAAAAAGTCTTAAGAGCCAATGTACTGATGAACCACAGCAGCTGTGGTTACCTGCATAAGNTCAGCCAAGATTTGGCCAGCCAACGTTTCACGGATGGAAGAAGGGTACATAAGCCCCACCCTTTACCTAACGGACTATTGGCAGTTAATGGCTNCTGGTGAGGGAAGTGTCATTTTCTTCAGTGGAAAGTTGCTCATACTACAGTAAATAGCCCCTTGCTTATGATTGTGCAAGCACAAAAAACATGAAAGTAGGAGGGGGACTTCTTGGGAAAAAGAAAGAATTTAGCAGAAGAGGGCGGGGGAATAAGCAAGCGTAAGAGGGGTGAAAATAACTAAAATTAATTATATACATATATGAAACTGTCAAAGAATAAGAAAAATAGAAATAACACCTGTAACTTTAAGGTGTGTTACTTTTGTTTATGTTGCATTTGTTTAACTCTGTGAAGCTGTGTTACTTTACCTGCTTAAGTAACACCTGGTGGTCTAATAAAGCGCTTAATGGCCAATAGCAAGTCAGGAGAGATAAACAGGCAGGGCTGGCAGGCAGAAAGGATAAGTAGGTGAAATCTGGAGAAAAAAAAAAGAGCCAGAGAAGGAGGAGGAGTCCAGGGGCCAGCTACACAGCAAGACACAGAGTAAGAGTAAGATTTATAGAAGTAAGAGAACAGGAAAAACCCAGAGGCAAAAAGTAGATGNGCTAATTTAAAGTTAAGGAAAGCTAGCAAGCAACAAACCAAGCTAAGGCTGGATATTTATAATTAAGAATAAGTCTCTATGAGTAATTTATTTGGGAGCTGGATGGTGGGCTCCTCAAAAAGAGCAAAACCAACAACACAACCCTGCTTATGTGGGTTTATTCATTCAGTGGGTATTTGTCATCCACTATTTATCAGTCACTACTGTAAATATTGATACTTATCACTGAATAAAGCAGATAAAGACCCTTACTCCAGTTTATATTCTATGGTGTGCTCACCAGACATTTAAAGAAAAATCTTTTTTTTTTTTTTAAATTAGAGGCATCTTTTCTTATTGCTCTCTTGGAGTGCCAGCCTCCAGCAGCACAGGGTTTGAAAGAAAGCTACAATGTTGGTGTAAACCAGACTTTTCTATCTGAGGGGTTTAGGAAAAATATACACACACACACACACACACACACACACACACACCCCTACTTTGATGGTTTCTCTCTTTATTCTCTCATGGTGAATCTGAATCTCTTTGTTCTTCCCAGCTATATATACCCAACANAATCTTTCTGCAATAGGAGTTACATTTGAAGGTCATATTCCATTTCTTAAGTAAATGATAAAAAACAGAGTCATCCCGACAAGTCACATGTAATAAATCTCAACTCCCTAATTGGTGGGCTGTAACTTGCAGCTGCAAAGAAAGAACCAGTCATTTTGTTATCTATCTAGAGAGAGAGTCTTATAAAGAATTTTAAAGGAGTTATAAAACTAAACTATTAAGAAGTCTAAGAAAAATAAGGAAATTGTGTACTACATCCTATACTTCTAAGTGTAATAAACATTTTAAACTAACATTTTGTGATTACCAGTTGTAGAATGCTGGGCTTTCTCGGACTTGGAGTGTTTATAGAGAGACATATGTCTAAAATGCTTTGGTTGGGACTCAGGATTACCTTAAATCTCTTAATATGAGCTCACTCGGCACTCTCCAAGGAACAGTGACAATGAAAGCATTTTAAATCTTAAAATATGTTTTCCTATCCTGCGTGTAACTTTAAACCATGAAAAGGGAAACTTGCAACTCATTTTTAGGACTATGAAGTCAGATTATTCTCTGTAGCCCTGGCCAGTTGGAAAATCTTCCTCTGTGGTGTAACTGAATGAAAGCTGTTTTTATCTCTAGACCTTAGTTAATTGCTCCCCTTCACCCGTGCAATTTCAGGACCCAACATAAAAAACAGCTAGTTGGCTGAACTTTGAGTCTTCAGGTTACATACCCATATCATAAAACTGAGGTTAGGAATTTGTGCAGAGGGTTATCACTGTCCTAGGTTATCAGCCATACCTAGCAAGAGAGATGGGCACAGCAATTAGGTTGCTTTGTACCTTTAACCTTGGTTCAACAAACCTGACAGCTGGCTATCATGTCCTTGTAAACTGCACTGCTTCTCCTGGGAATAGTTTATCTTAAAAACCATTAGCAAGGCACCTGGTCTAATCTAAAGCTACTTTGAAGCTTTGTATCAGTTAATAGTGTACAGCTATTGTGGCAGCTGGGGAAATTCAACTATTTTCCTATGTCAACCTGCGCTGTGATATAAAATAGCTCTCAGAGACTTTTGTAATCCTTGACTTATGTAGCATTTCTTTGTATTTATTTTTATTCANCAAAACTCTGTATATGCTAACATTATTGATATCAAATGGACAATACAGCTTAAAGAGTAGTCATCTTCTAGACAATCCACAGATAAAGATCCCAATGGATTGGGATATATACACAAGAAAAACACACTATGATACAGGCAATGGGGTTTCCCCATAGCCGCTAGGGAAAAACTGCAACAGCACATGTGTAATTACAGACAGAAGCAATCGATATTCTACAGTCTGTAGCCTCATGGCCTTGCCTAAATGAGGTTTCCCATCAGAGAGTTTTCTTCCTTGAATATTAATTGCCATCTACTGTTCTTATGTCATAGCTCTTGGCATTTCCTTTAAGATTTTAGCTGTTATTTATATGTATATATGTGTGCAAGTGCATGCAGGATTGCATGAATGTGTGTGTATGTGTGTGTTATCTGTACACATGTGTATATGGGTTCCTTTGGAGGTTAAAAGAGGGCAGATCCCCTGGATCTGGAGTTACAGGTGGCTGTCAATCACATGACATGGGTTTGGGATTCAAACTACAGTCCTCTGGAGGAGCAGCAAGTGCTCTTAACTGCTGAGCCATCTCCCCAGACTCTTATTTGAGACATCTTTTTTTTTAAAAGATTTATTTATTTATTATGTATACAGTGTTCTGTCTGCATGTGTCCCTGCAGGCCAGAGGTGGGCACCGGATCTCATTACAGATGGTTGTGAGCCACCATGTGGTTGCTGGGAATTGAACTCAGGACCTTGGGAAGAGCAGTCTGGATTCTTAACCGCTGAGCCATCTCTCCAGCCCCCGAGGCATCTTTTTTTAATTGATTTTTTTTTCATTTATTTTACATCCTGATCACAGATTCCCCTCCCTTCTCTCCTTTCTCCACCCCCTGCCTCCCCTCACCACTCCCAACCACTCCTCCTGTTTCCCAGGCTTACCATGGGTATCAACAAAGCATGGTATATCAAGTTGAGGTAGGACTAAGCTTCTCCCTTTGTATTAAGGCTGGGCAAGGCAACCCAGTATGGGGAATAGATTCACAAAAGCCAGCTCAAGCGATTTGAGGAATCTTAAAGAATATTCATTGCAAGGAGGTACATGCCAGAAACTTTTAAATAATGAGACTTGCCCTGTGGTTATTCATACCCTAAAATGAACAAGCAGAAAGGCTGGGTGAGCACTTAATACCAAAGAGAGGGAAAATTTTCCAAACTGAAAAGGAATCTATGGGTTGGACAAAGGAGGTAACTAGGTAAACTACTAAGATCCTAGTAAACTTTGGAATTTTCTTTCATTAAGAACCAAAGAACACTTAGGAGGCAGAGGCAGGTGGAGCTTTGTGAGTTTGAGGCCAGCCTGGTCTACAGAGGGAGTTCCAGGACAGCCAAGACTACACAGAACATCCCTGTCTCAAAAAGCCAAACCAAACCAAACCAAACAAACAAACAAAAGACCCAAAGAACTTTTGGGCATTGAGAAAGTAGCAATGGATACATTTTTTGTACAAATTTGAGTCTAAGAGCACATGTCTATCCTGATTATGAACTATTAATCAGCATAGATTATGCCATACCCTCTATCATACCTCATACATCTGAGTCAATGAAATGAATAAATGCATAGAAGAGCAGTGACTCCTTCATCTTCTATGTCATTCAATTTGATATTTAAATTCAATTTCCAACTTACTGTTTTTGAAATAACTCTCTAAAGTATCTGCTATTTCCTTATTGAAATTCTACTCATTAATGCTTAAATTAAAAATTCACTGACTACATAGGTCCCAGCCTTGTGCTAGGTAATGAGAACTCAAAAAATAACATGGCATCCATTTTTTTTGGTCTAGAAAAGGGAGAGAACACCAGGCCAGCCTGGGCTACATAGTGAAACCTTGTCTCAAAGTAAATAAAAACAAACAAACAAACAAACAAACAAAAATTTAGCAATGTGCTCACACAGACAAGAAATTCATTAGAGTTTAGGTTTTTCTTTTCATTCTTAATAATCTTTAGTCTGGCCAAACAGAGAAATAGTTTTAGCTATTTAAAAAGCAAAACTTGGAAATTCATGTTAATAACAAAAAATGGTTTAAGCCGGGCGGTGGTGGCGCACGCCTTTAATCCCAGCACTCGGGAAGCAGAGGCAGGCGAATCTCTGTGAGTTCGAGGCCAGCCTGGGCTACCAAGTGAGTTCCAGGAAAGGTGCAAAGCTACACAGAGAAACCCTGTCTC
>LZPO01035881.1:0-18372 GCA_001675575.1 Neotoma lepida | reverse complement strand
ATAATATAATAATAATAATCTTATGATTATTTTGGTAGGTGAGAAGGTAGGAAGGATTTGGAGGAATTGAGAGAGGGGGAAGCCATGATCAGAATGTATGAAAAAAATATTTCCAATAAAAATTTTCCAAAGAAGAAGAAAAAGGAGAATGAGAAAGGCCCACACTGGTGACTTAAAAACGATCCTGACAGTATCTCTTCTGTGTACATCTCCTACCTGCCCAAGTTGGTGTGGATGTCTTTCTGTACACTGTGAATGTATTGGCCCCACTAGTTAATAAACAAAGCTGCTTTGGCCTATGACAAGGCAGGATAGAGCCAGGCAGGCAATCCAAGCANAGATACAGGGAGAAGGGTGGAGTCAGGGGCAGAAGCCACCCAGCCACCCAAGAGCAAGATATCAGCAGACCAGTAATGCCACGACCACAGGGCAATACATAGACTAATATAAATGGGTTAATTTAAGTTTTAAGANCTAGTTAATAATAAGCCTGAGCAATAGGCCAAATGGTTTGTAATTAATATTAAGCCTCAGAATGATTATTTTACAAGCAGCTGCAGGACTGGGNGGGACAGAGAAAAGTCTCCATTTACAAATGGNGCACAACCTGCTAGACTAGCAGTCTCCTGTCTCTACTTAAGTTGTTCNAAGTGTAACCTGGGTCTGGGACCTAAAGAGATTTAAGGATGTCAGTCTAAGTTCTGGTAAATTTTTTGTTCAAGGTAGGTTCCCTTTAGTGCTTTAGCTGGAACCAGTCCTGTACTGTTACTAAATAACTTTTCCTTTATTGATCTCTGAGAGGGCTGGGGAGCCAGANCAGAGCCATGACAGGTTTCTAATAGCTCTGCCAAGGACCAGGCCTTAGTTTTGGTTTACCAGAACTGGCTGGAGCTAAGCATGCAGTTTTTGAGAAGACCACAACTCAGGGGCAACCAATCAGCAGGTACCCCACAGCCTTCTGCTGGCTCAGCAGGAGCCTCTCAGCCTTCTGNTATCTAATGATAGCTTTCCCTACCCTGCAGCTGGAAGGTCCCTAACCATTAGAGCCTCCCATCAGTCATCCCCCAGACTAATCTTTCCTCTACCAATGAGCACCAGATTAATAAATGTTCTTGCTGATTGCATATGTGACTGATGGTCTCTTGGGGGGGGGGCTTCTCTAGGACTGTAACATNTGGTGCATTGGGTGTCCAATACACATCAGTGCTGCCCCACATTTCAGCTGTACTAGTGTGGAGGGCTGGTGTGCTGCCAGGCCAGATCCCCCAGTTTCTGTCCATGCCTGGAGAATTTCTTGGAGCCAATTTTGAGGTAAGTTTCTGTTGTCTTCTTGCTTTTGGGGGGCCTGCAAACAATTTATATTCATCCACGAGCATGGAATGCCTCTCCCTTCTGATCGGTCATTGATATCCCAGTCTGGTCAAAATGGATGTGGGCCCCCATCTTAGTTAATAAGTCTCTTCCCAATAGTGGGTACGGGCATTCAGNGATGACCATGAAAGAGTGGGTTACCTGGTCCTTTCCTATGTCTACTGACCTTCAAATAGTCCATGAGTACCCCTTCATTCATCCTGTAGCCCCTTGTACCCAGGATTGTTTTTGTGACATTTTGCCTAGGGGTTGTTTTAGAATAGAGTGTTGTACTCTTGTATCCACCAGAAAATCTATAGATTTCCCCTTTACCTTTAGAGTTACCCAGGGCTCAGAGAGGGGCTCTGAGCCCCGTCCCCTTCACATATTCATTTCTTCCAGTTCCAGTACCTTCGCTTTTGAGCCCTGTCATTCAAGGCATTCATTCCTCCAGTGACCCAACTTCTTCTTTTTTTTTTGGTTTTTCGAGACAGGGTTTCTCTGTGTAGCTTTGCGCCTTTCCTGGAACTCACTCGGTAGCCCAGGCTGGCCTTGAACTCACGAGATCCGCCTGCCTCTGCCTCCTGAGTGCTGGGATTAAAGGCGTCCGCCACCACCACCCGGCTGACCCAACTTCTTATAGTAGGCACATTGGTCTTTCTGCAAACTAGGCCTATTGTGCAGTCCCTGCTCCAGGCCTTTCTCTCTACGTGGTGAGCACCCAAAGGCCCAAACCTATCTTCTAATCTCTGGGCTACCTGACACAGCTAGAAGGACTTTGGAGAGTCCCTGCATCTGTCTTTCTAAAGCTTTCATGAGCCCCTTAGTCTATCTTCCGAGGTCTCCCTATTATTGAATACTTTCTCAGCAACTGCAATGAATTCAGCCAACCTTCAAAACCTACTAGTGTTTGCAACTTACAGTAGATATCTAGCGCTGACTGGTTGACAAATGCCAGACTGATTGTAAACCATTTCTCCAGTGTTTCTGGATCCAAGGATTTATAGATCTTATNAGCTTCTATCAGCCTCCCTAGCAATGTTCCTGGTGTTTCCTCAGGCCCCTAGTGTACTTGACCAACTGGACAAATTTGTGGGCTGCCTTACAGCAGCCTGGAGACCCCCCATTAGAGTCTAGTGGTAGACTTTCAGCTTCTCCCTACCTTCCTCCGTGTTAAAATTCCAGTTGGGTCATGTAATAGGAAAATCAACACTTCTGAGGTCTGCATTGGTAGTTGATCTTCTATCTGGGCTCAGAACCAATTTCCGGGCCTCCACTATGATCTGCTCCTTCTCCTCAATAGTAAAGGGGACCTAGAACAGCTGGAAATAATCATGTGAAAAGGACAGAATCCAACAGGTCTTACAGGCTTCTCAGAAAACTTAGGATTTTGTAATTGCCAATTATAAAGGTCATTGGTGGCAGAGGAACAATGGACTAGATGCTTCCTTCCCTCAGCGTCAGGTGGGCCCACAGCATGTAATGGAAGGGCTGTGGCTGGCGGCTCCTCCCTCCGAGAACAAGCATGTGTGTATGTCTGTGTGGGAGAGTCCTCCTGCATCCCTCCTCCGGTGCCCTTCCAACCTTTGCATTCTGGGGCGCCTAGGGTAAGGTGGTGGGGCAAAAAAGAATTCTTTTCCAAATCACCTGGAGAAGGAAGGACAGGGCATAGAAGTGCAGAAGGCTGTTGCNTGTCCTCCTCCTTTAGTGTCTCCAAGAACACATCCCCATTCCCAATATAATTTTATTTTTTTTTAAGTGAAGAATCATTAGCTTTTTTTTTTTAAATGAAGAAAACCAACCAGAATTAACACAGCATGGTCAAATCTCATACCCACCCTGACCTCAGGTACCTGTCTCTGCTCCTCTGGTTCAGCCAGGTATTCTTACTTTAGACAACTTCCTATTTTCTTTTTCTTCTCTTCATTATTCTAGTCTCCTGCCTTCTCTCTTATTTCCCAGACAACATGAAAACTTTTATCAAAGTGCTTCTTGTGGTTTCCTTCAGTAGTCTAGAATATTGTATGGCTATAATATTTGAAACAAGAACACACATATACCATAAAAAAAATAACTCTAAATTTACGTCGACACATAGAAACCTGTACCAACATGAAACATCTAAGACTAGCAGTAGTTTTTTTCTTACCCTAACCAATGATAATTTGTAATCAACCTCTCTAATTGATAACAAATATTTATAATTCATTGGATCTGAGTGAATAAAAACCATATATTTTTCTGTGGAAACAAAAGCACATTTTTTCTTAGGCAGTGTCAGGACAGAAAGGGGTTAAGGAGAAGTAACTGGCAGCAAGGACCTTCGTCCACAGTGAAGAATTTGGCTCAGGAAGGAAGGGAGGGGGTACTGCATCAGCTACATGGGCAGCCTGTGGGCACAGAGTGCCTGCCTGGCAGTCAGTATCTTGCAAAAAAAGATTGTTAACAATCAACCCCAGTTTCTCTATCTGGTGTCTCAAGTCCTGCCCCAGTACTTCTATACTTGCTAGCCACCATAACATGGCCGCTGCAGCTTAGCAAATACAGGAAGTGACTCAAGTGTTATATGGCAAGGCGACAAATAATATAAGGGAGCACCAGAGACCACAATACCACAATGTACCAGTACTGTGCACAAAAAAAGAAACTAGAAACAGGCTTGTCTCTCTGGGGAATTCTGTTTTGCAACAGGAGTGACCTGTGTTCCCATTCAAACAGAGGGACCCTCTGTCCCAGTTCAACCAAAGGGACCCAAGTGAATCTGGGATGTCTTTCAGCCCATGCAGCGGGGGTGCCTCTAGTGCATCCACCAGACAAACCTCAGCTTGCAGATTCAGTTAGCTCAAGCTTCCTAAAGGAGGAAACACAGAATGAGGAACAGAAACACGGAACATGGAACAGAGCAGTGACAGTCAGACAGTCAGAACAATGACAGACCAAGACAAAGAGCACTCACATTTACACTTACCAGTTGGCTGGGTTTCCAATGCTCAACGTGTCAGGGGTCTTGTGGGGGCTTCCGGGGCAATGCACCATATGTTAGGGTCTGAGAGAAGCCCCCAAGAAAGACCATCAGTCACATACATACACAATCAGCAGGAACATTTATTATTTCCAACATGTTGGGGTGACAAATAGTGACCCTGAAGGGAGGTCAAAATCTCCTTTTAAGAGGAATTAGGGGAATTCCAGGGAGGAGGGATTAATCTGGTGCTGATTGGTGGAGGAAAGATTAGTCTGGGGGATGACTGGTGGGAGGCTCTAATGGTTAGGGACCTTCCAGCTGCAGGGTAGGGAAAGCTATCATTAGATAGCAGAAGGCTGGGAGGCTCCTGCTGAGCCAGCAGAAGGCTGTGGGGTACCTGCTGATTGGTTGCCCCTGAGTTGTAGTCTTCTCAAAAACTGAATGCTTAGCTCTAGCCAGTTCCAGTAAACCAAAACTAAGGCCTGGTCCCTGGCAGGGCTATTAGAAACCTGTCATGGCTCTGTTCTGGCTCCCTGGCCCTCTCATTCTCCCCTTGAATAGTGCATTATCTGAAATTGTTGACATGGTTTTCTTCTAAGTTTATAGTCTTATAAAATTTCCACCCATTGGGGCCTTCCATTGGGTGTGACCTGTGGAGATGTAGCTCCTTGAAGCACAGAAATAATCATTGACTTCCTCATAGGTCTTTATCTAGGCCTTATCTCTGTCATATCTAGGGAAAACATAAAAATGGGTGACTTCTTATAACCTAGCATCAGAATCCTAGTCCAACCATAAAGCATCCTCAAGTCAAAACATAGATTAGGAAACCAGGTCCCTAAAGGGGCTGCATGGGAAGTCCACTTCAGGAACTTTCTCCTGAGCCAGCATTGATGATTTTCCATGTGAGATTAAAGGGTAGGTGGGGGTCCTGGTTCCCCATGGCTACCTAATTGGAAATCTCCAGCAGGCATGTGCTACAGAAGCATAGGGACCAGCCCATCATTTAGCTGGGTCGGTGACTTTCTGGACTCTCGGTTTTAGAAGGTCCCGTGGGTGTGCAATGGCCCTCCAAAGTCCAAGGTTGGTTTCCTTTGGAGCATAGTCCTTCGGATCAGCAAGTGGATCCACAGGCTTCATGTGGGGATGATGAATCCAAGTGGGGACACTTTCACAGCTGTGGGTATTGTCAAGATGACAGTGTAAGGTCCCTTGTTAAGATAACAGTGTAAGGTCCCTTCCAGCCAGGCTCCACGAACTCTTTCTTGTGTCTCTTGATGATCATCAGGTCCCCTGACTGGAACCTGTGGGGCATATGACGCAGTGCCTTCTCATAGACTGCATGCAGCTGAGGCCGAAGTTGTTTCTACACTGGAGGAGAGGGAGGAGAGAAATCTTTGGTTATTAAATTCAGGCAGCAGAGACGCCATTCTGCCATCTAGAAAGCAGCATGTAACAGCACACAGGTAAAGCCATGTGGAACACGTGGTGACATAGATTTATAAAATGGGTTAATTTAAGATGTAAGAGCTAGCTATCGAGAAGCCTGCCAGGGCCATAGTTTAAAAATGATATAATCCTCTGTGTGTTTATTTGGGTCTAAGTGTCGTGGGAGCCGGGCGGGATCAGAGATCGGGACCAGACAAACTTTCGCCCACAAATGGCGCCCATACGTGGTGGCAAGACCTTCCACCTAAGACTTGAGAAAACTTAAAAACAAATTCTAAAATTAAGCTAAAAGCAGCTTTCTACTTCATGTCTCATGCGGGCCGCGAGACGCCGCAGCATTCAGGCTTGAGCACATCATGGCGGATTCCCACTGTGGTACACAGTCGCATCTGCAAGCCACACAGTACTCTCTGCATGGTGGATTTAGCTTTTGCTAGTTAAAAAAAAAAAATAGAGGTTTCTGGGCTACACGCTGCTTTGATGGAGGCATTCACCGACCGCTTCTGAGAGTTGCTGGTACACATGGCCCAGAGCTGGAGATAAATTACCTCTGCCATATTAAAAAGCTAAAGTGGGTGGAGTCATAGCCAAGGCTGCTGCTTCTGTCCTACTCGCTACAGTTTAAAACAACAGATTCACAATAACACAGATTCAAATGAATAAAACTAAATGATTTACAATGTGTGTTAAAAATGTACGTAGACTTGGGAGAGAAAGAAAAAGGAGTATATACAGTTATATAAAAAATAGTTTTAAAGAAATGAAGTCTTTAAAGAGACAGTAAAGGTAATATAAAAAATAAGCCACGTAAAGATAGATATTACACAAAAAATCTGGATTGTGTTGTCTTTGGGATTTTTAACTGTAGAGAGACATTTGATTGTAAAAGCTGCTGAGATAAATCAATATGTACATTTTAAAGGTATCTCAATTTCAAAATTTATGTCTAAGGATACATTGTTTTGGAAAAAGGGTTCTGATTTTGTTTCCACAGAAGATGAAAATCTATGGATTGATTCCAGGCTAATATGGTTTGACCAGCCGAGACCCCCTGAGAGGCCCAAATCATCCAATATTCAAAACGACTTCAAGGCAACTGGCTCAGACAATACAACTACTCCAGTCAGGACTTGACCNTAATTCTTAATTTTCTCAGGACCCCCATAAGAATACAGTGCCCCCTCTATCAGCAGGAAGTAGCCTAGAACACTANGCCCACATTCCCAAAAAATTGATTATGGATATTTGTCTTTGTTTAGATTGTTGGTTACAAATTGTTATTGAACATAGTCAATCTCTTTCTAAAAAAAGAAAAGGGGATAGGATATAAAAATGTAGGATATAGATATAATAGGATAAAAGGGTGGATTGTTGAATCTACTTTTAAAGAGCAACTTGTTTAAAATGTTTTACATTGGTATGGATTTTAGTTTATTGACACAAATTAAAGTTAATATTGTTATACTGTATGTATATTTCTACTCTTGTTTAAAGTATTATGTTTATGTAATTCATTTAAATTGTAATGGATAATTAAGAAATACAGATTAATGATTAGTCTTCTCTGATAATCAAACTTATAGTCATGTTAAGTTTTCTAGGTATATATAGATATATTTCAATTAGGTAGGTAATCTTCAAACACTTCAAAGACCTACAGAATATGGCATTTAAAATTTTTTAAAAACTTTCTGGACAGTGAGACACGTCTGCTGCTGGCAGCACCGATTTACTTCAAAGAGAACGATGGGCATCGAAGACACTACATATGGAGTTTATCTTCTTCTTGGCAAAAATAGCCATTTGGGCAAGAAACTGTTCTTGCCTGGACTGCTTGAGAAAATGTTATACCGACTGGACATGCAGGACCCATAAGAAGGTGACCACTAAACTTTGCAAGACAAGATGGTCCTTCTGGTTCCTGCTTCGCAGAAGAGACTGCAGACATTCCACAGGACACAGAGAGAAGTGACTGAAAGACTCTAGGCCTGTAGGCTGAAGAATGGATGCCCCAACATTACAGAAGAACTTTGGGTGACTGTCCAGGTAGCCAGCTGTCTCTGTCATTCTAGATTTTTAAAAGTTGCTTACAATATTCTTCCTCTTTACTTAGGTAGTATTATATCCTTCTGAGGTCTTTGATGTAGTTGAAGACTAGATAGTTATATTTTTCCTTGGTTGTAATAAAAATAAATAAAAATAAATTAGATATAAAACTTTAGACTCAAATATAGGATAGATAAAATATTTTCTTTAATTTTGCCAAATACAAATAGACTAGATATTGTAACTGTAATTCTTGCTAGATAACTGTTTTGTTTTCTGTAATTTTACTATGTTAAAGTTAAAACCTTCCTTTTAAATAAAAAGAAAAGGGGAAATGATGGGAATGTCTTTCTAAAAATGTGTTGCTCTGATAAATAAAGCTGTTTGGCCAAGGGTGAGGCAGAATAAGGATAGGCGGGACATTCGATCTAGGGGGAGAGAGGAAGAAAACAGAGCTGGGCAGACACCATTCTGCCATCTAGAAAGCAGCATGTAACAGCACACAGGTAAAGCCATGTGGAACACGTGGCAACATAGATTTATAAAATGGGTTAATTTAAGATGTAAGAGCTAGCTAGTGAAAAGCCTGCCAGGGCCATAGTTTAAAAATGAAAAAAAAAAATTCAGGCAGCAGTTCTGCCCTGAGAGTAGGCAGGATGAGTGGTGGCCTGACATATAAGATCTCAAATGAGGCCAGGCCTAGAACATAATGAGAATTGCAAAGCCAGTAAAGAGCAAAGGGGAGGAGAGACATCCAGTCATTGCCAGTCTCAAAGCTTAATTTAGTTAAAATGTCCTTCGGGGTCCTTTTTGTCCTTTCTACTTGGCCTGAACTTTGAGGATGATAAGCACAATGAAGTTTCTAATTGGCCCCCATAGCCTTAACTAATTTTTGTGTTACCTGTTAAATGAATGCAGGCCTACTATCTGAGTCCAAAATCATAGGGAGGCCATACCTTGGGATAATTTTTTCCAGCAGCTTCTTGACCATGATGGCAGTTGTCTTGTGTTTAGTTGGGAAAGCCTCAGTTCATCCTGAAAAGGTATCTATGAAAACTAGCAAATATTTATAGTGATATAGACCTGGTTTTACCTCTGTGAAGTCAATCTCTCAGTTGGCGCCAGGCTGGGTTCCCTTCTCCCTGTGTCCAGTTCTCTTGACTCCATTTTTTTGCATTGACGAGATGGCATGTGGGACATCGGCCTATAGCTTCTGCTGTTCTGACCGTAAGGTCAAAGCCTTAAGATCTGTTCTTCTCAAAAGGTCCTGTATTTTTTTTTCTCCCAGGTGGGTACTCTGATGTATTTGTTGGACTAGTTGAATGGCAAAGTCTGCTGGGAGAATGATACATTCATTGGGGGTCTTGAACCATCCTTTCTCCCTGTAAGCATTTGTGCACAAGTGGATTCTCTGGAGCTCTTGGTCACTGTAAGCTAGAAATTCTGGCAATGTGGGTGTTACCATTTTTGGGGATGTGGCCAACAGGATGGCTGCCATCTGAAGGGCAGCTTCCTTTGCTGCCTTGTCTGCCCAGCTGTTTCCCCTTGAGATTGGGTCCTCTCCTTTCTGGTGCCTGTGGCAGTGCATGACAGCTAGCTCTTGAGGTTGCCATATAGCCTGCAAGAGGTCTAAAAATCTCCTGTTCGTTTTTAACAGTCTTTACTTCTGCAGTCAGCAATCCCCTCTCCCTGTAGGGGCATCATGGACATGTTTCACGGCAAATGCATACTAGCCATCAGTATAGACATTAAGTCTTTTTCTCTTTCCCAACTGCAGTGCCCTCATTAGAGCTATCAGCTGGGGCCTCTGGGCTGATGTTCCAGGAGATAGGGCCTCTGTCCATATGATTTCTTCCTCAATTATAACCATTGCCCCTGCATATCCGACACCATCTTTGATGAAACTATTGCCATCTGTATACCATGTTACCTCAGCCCTTGACAAAAGGATGTCCTTGAGGTCTGGTCTGATCCCATGGAGATGGCTCAGGATGTCCAGATAATTGTGGAGAGGCTGGTCCAGATCCGGGTCTGGGAGAAGGGTGGCAGGGTTCAAGGCACTGCTGTGGGTGTATTGGATCTTCTCAGCAGTTCCTGGGTCTGGAGATCCTCGGGATGGTCTCTTTTCTTCCTTTCGACAGCCACGTTTTGCCTTTTTAAGTCTTGTTTTGGCAGCGTCCAAATCCAGTCTCTTATTCTGTAACAGCTTCCTCTCTTTTGCGATTGTTTTGTAATCCCCTTTTATAAAGTTTCTTAAAGGAGTGATGGAATTTAAGGCTGATGTTTGAATCAGCTCTCTGTCAGCTGTTCTGATTCACTTCTGTGTTTCTCCACATTTAATAAGGGCATTGCTATAAGCTGTCCCTGGGTCAAACTTAGTCCCCGTATCCATCATATAGTGTTCCAAAAGTTCTGGGTTGTTTATACAACTTGGTGCTTTTCTATCCAATTTCTCATAAACAAATTCTTCTATCCTGGCATTTGGATTTGGCTGCAATAGTACTTCAGTCTGTTTCATTATTTTTTCTGTCCATATTTTGGTACATTCAGCTTTGCTAAGGAAGTTTTCCAAGTGAGCATCCAATTCTTTCTTCTATGCTTGGCCAAGTTTTTCTTCTGTGAATTGCAAGGTCCTGCTGAGGAAGGTGCCTGCCTTGGCCCCCAGCTTCTTCACATTGAAATCCATGATGTTCATGCCAGGCAGCAGCAGGCCAGAGCCACCAGCTGGGCTAGCTGGGAGGCTGGGGTGCTAGGCAACTGTGGGGTGGATGTGGTAGGTGTTCATCTGAACAGGAATTATGAATAACTCAAAGTGAATTTGATCATCAAGCAGAGATTATACACCTTTTACTAGAGGGAATTAGCAGTACACATACCCATCATCTCCACTATCTGAATGACTTTGTAGAAGCCCAGATGACTTATTATTATGTACAGTGTTACTAGTACATGTTAAACCAATAGAAAAAAACTGGGAACTTTTCCATCCAATTATCTTTCTAACAACAATCAAACTTCTGGGACACCTGTGCCATCTATCTGCTTTATCAAATGTAATTGGTCCTTCTGCTATGGTTTCAACAGGTAGCCTAGTAATCACCTTTCCTTCCAGCCTCAATGACCTTAAAGAATCAAGTTGCAGCAGGAAGGCCAGGGTTCTCTATGATTATGATGCAGCAAACAGTACTGAACTGTCACTTCTGGCAGGTGAGGTAATCACTGTGTTCAGTGTTGTTGGAATGGATTCAGACTGGCTGCTAATGGGGGAGAGAGGAATCAGAAAGGCAAGGTACCAATTACCTACTTAAAACTTCTCAATTAAATAGGGAGACCATGAAAAATTAGCTATCATGCCACCATATTTATAGGCAGTAACTCTAAAGCAGGTTTAAGTATCTTTCATGTTAATATCATAAGGGACTGAAAAAGAAAAATTNCAAGCTATCAGAAAACTGACAATCCTGCCAATAAAATTGCATGGTTAATACTTCATTACAGAATTTGTTAGAGATTTCATGACAAGAATGTTTTCTTACACAATTATCTTTCTACTGAGGGTTCACTAACAAGCAACTTCTATTTTTGAGCCCTAATTTATAAACAAAAGGATTGTTTTCTACTGAATTTTTCATTAATGGCAAGCTTTTTCTTTTATGCAAAACAAACTTAATGTGCATGAAAAAAATATGTTAGTGTCTGAAAGAAATCCCCAAGAAAGACCATCAGTCATGTATGCAATCAGCAAGAGCATTTATTATTTCCAACATATTGATGTGACAAGTAGTGACCCTGAAGGGAGGTTGCAAGCTCCTTTTAAGTGGCGTTAGGGGGATTCCAGGGAGGAGGGATTAATCTGGTGTTGATTGGTGGAGGAAAAATTAGTCTAGGGGCTGATGGGTGGGAGGCTTTAGTGGTTAGGAACCTTCCAGGGTAGGGAAAGCTATCTTTAGCTAGCAGAAGGCTGGGAGGCTCCTGCTGAACCAGCAGAAGGCTGTGGGGAGCCTGCTGATTGGTTGCCCCTGAGTTGTAGTCTTCCCAAGAACTGCTTGCTCAGCTCCAGCTAGATCCAGTAAACTTAAATTAAAGCCTGGTCCCAGGGTTATTAGAAACCTGTCATGGCTCTGGTCTGGCTCCCTAGCCCTCTCAACCTCGCCATGTGCAGAGTGATTTCTTACTGGGAAGGCATTCTCCAACACTCCTGCCTTTCTCATGGAAGTGCGTTCTCACTGCTTTTTTTGGGAGCACATGCTTTGCTCTCCTCTTTGTCCTGATTTCAGCGCAGTGTGACACTCACATCCAAAGCTGATGCCAATGCCTTGTCTCTAGGCTCTCATAATACAGAATTGTGAATAAATGTCAGCCTCTTCCCTTATAGATTACCCAGTCTGAGGAGAGAGACAGACAGACAGACAGACAGACAGACAATGAGTTAGAAATTTTGGAAGGAAAGGTCTTTCAGTCTCTTCATCTTCTCACTCTTGTGGACTTTTTTTTATGTGGCCGCAAATCAGGATGGGCTAAACCTTATACCGCTATAACATAGCCTTTACAATCCAATTTTCTTTAATTCCATATAAAATTGCTTTTATGTATGTGTGTGTGGAAGAATACATGATGGGGGATATTGAAGGTTTTGAGTACTAAGAATAAAAATTTTAAATGTTAATTCTTACAAATAGAATTCAGTAGCTAAAACATTTACTGTCCATATATGAAAAATACTAAATTTTAAAAGTTACTTCTTTAGAATTCTCATATATTTGATAAAAAATGAATTAGGTAAACTAGGTAAATTTTTGATGTCTGAATTTTGTGAAATAATAAATATCTGATGGGTTAAAAGGAAAAACTGTTTTTAGGTCTTGAATCTTCTTGCAAATTAAATTTGTTGAATATTTGATGAGTCTTATGCAAAGATCACAAATAGAAGAACTTCTATGGTGATGTGTTAAGTACTGAAGATTTAGTGAGTATGTATGGGCCAATATATATCTCTTTAGAGATTTTACAAGTGTGCTTCAATAGTCTTCAAATAATCCTATGAATAAGATGCTTTGTCTGTCATATTTTGCAGGTAAAAACACATGCTTGACTGCGTTACACAAGTAATAAAATGCAGTGAGGGTTAACAAATGACCTGTCTCCACTGACAAGACATTTTATACTCCACTGCTTACTCTTCTGTCTTAGTGTCTTCTCCTGCTACTATGATAAAACATTCTGACAAAATCAACTTAGTGGAGAAAAGGCTTATTTTTAACACATTTCAGGTACAGTCATTCTGTGGGGAAGTCAAGGCAGCAGTAGTGTGAGGCAGTTGGTCATATAACACCCACCATCAACGAGCAGAGAGTGATAAATGCAAGAAGGTGTTTCCCTCCCTCACTCTACTTACTCAGTCCAAGATCCCACACAGGAAATAGATACCACCCACTCAGTGGCGAGTCTCCTTTCCTCAATTAACCTTTACACCCTCTAAGTGTACGTTGCTCAAAAACCCTGGTAAACATGTATGGCTTTCGAAATACATGGTACGTGACCAAAAAAATGTAAATTTACTTTTATCTCTGAGATAAAGATTGTGTGCCAGGTTCTGAAGCTAGATTTACATATGATTTCAGCTGAATTTTAGGTTGGAGCCAAATGCATTCAAGATCAAGTTTGATTCATCTGCTGAAATCAAGGAGGCCACAAAGATTGAGTGAGAAATAAATCTTTTCTTTTTTCGAGACAGGGTTTCTCTGTGTAGCTTTGGTGCCTTTCCTGGAACTCACTCGGTAGCCCAGGCTGGCCTGGAACTCACAGAGATCTGCCTTCCTTTGCCTCCTGAGTGCTGGGATGAAAAGTGTGCACCACCACCATCCGGAGAAATAAAACTTTATGTTTTAAAGGTCACTACAATCTTGTGATTTTTTATTACAGAACTTAATGATTGGGTTTAGACGTAATTTATATATTTTATGAAATTAATTTTGAATATATAGTTCCTATTTGGATGACAAAATAAAAAGAGACATTACAAGACATATTTCATTTAAAAGAATATGAAACCTTTAATTATTTTGGAAATAATCTTTCTCCATATTCTAAATAAACCGTAGTCCCTTAATCATCATTAAATTACTAAAACATATGCCCATCTTTTGAATAACAAGATGCTTGACTCAGGCAAATCATTTTTACCATTCATTTTAATTATTATTTCTTCATTATTTAAAACATTTTTTCCAATCAAACTATTTTTTTTTTTTGCAATGGACCTGGGATCAGTTTGCAGCATCCATGTCAGGCCCCTATCAATAAATAGCCTGTGACTCCAACTCCAGGGGATCTAACATCCTCATCTGGCCTCTTTGAGATGTTTCTTTGGTCTCTTTGTGTGAGCTCTGGAATTAATAGACATTTATATGTGTCTCTGGAAGAAAATTAATGCAACAAATTGGTGCCTAAACAGAGACCCAACAGAACCTAAAATATCCCACTGTATGGGTAATAAAACAAGGCTGAGGTTGAACTATCCAAGAGTGGAGTGTCTGTGAAGACAATTCCAAAATGGTCATCTTTCCCTTTGTGGAATGGAATGATATGATTCCTCGCTGTAGTAGCCGTTGGAAAGGGAAAAGGACCCGCAAGAGTCACCTCCATATTTGCTTCTGATTTGGCAGGGAAACTGGATAAGAAGATGAGGGTCACAGTGGATAGGAGAGAAAAGGGTATTTCCAGATCACTTAAAAGCTGGTGTAACTAGGTTTTGGTTAAGCTTGAGTTCCTAAGGATAAACTCAACGAAGGCCAAATGTTATGCTTGTGGACCTAATGGGCTTCAAAGCCTGAACAACTATTTCTTAAAGGACAATGAGTGCATAAAGCCCCCACTGCAGCTATTGCTATAAAGGAAGATTTTGTTTGCTATCTTAGCCATGTTTATAAAGGCCAAAGTTGGCTACACGTAAGGACTGTGTAGGTACTCAGAGGCCCCAGGTTCAATTGTAGATTTATTGGTCTTATAATGATCAGATCATTGTTTCAGGGTGAATGCTGGGTCCAGGTGTGCCTTGGATTCTTATGGGCCCCCGTAGCATTAGAGGCAACAGACAGCAGTACATAACTATGATGTAGAATAGTTCAGATGGAAAGATAGTTGTTCCCTGCACCCCCAATATACTTTGTTCCTTTTTCTCCAGCAGGAAACTATGTTGGGGATGAAGATGTTGTCAAGAATCATCCTGTATATCACTTTTGGTAATTTTGCCTGAGGGTGAAAAATGAAGCTAGCTGACTCAAGGACAATGACTGTGGATTACTGAGAACTTAATACCGTAACACTTCCATCCATGCTGCTATATCCAACATTACTCCCTTTTTAAATGTAAAATCACTATGAGTGGTGGTATATTTCCATGCTAAGTTAGAATTTTAGAAAGTCCTGTTTTGTCTTTGTATCTCCTTCCATTCTGAATCCCAAGCCTATTTGGTTCTGCTTTGGAATGGAGATCAGTAGTTGAGTATTTTAAAGATTTAGAGAGACATCTTTATGAAGCTATCCACACACATACAGAGGATCAAGGACAGAAAAATCAATCTGCAGAAGAACAAGGCCCAGACAGTAGAAATTCTTGGGAGTCTCATGGTTGGGTAAAACTCAGATGATGCTTGACAAGATGGTTCAGAAAAATCCTACAACAATCTATGCCTATGAAAATGAAAACATCAGTTAATAAGTTTAAACACTGGAGAGATGGTGTACAGGGCTGCTTAGAAACATAGGATTCTGGAATGGAAATTCCAGTGAAGTGGCATTACCTCCCTTAGTATTATTGGCCAGGGAGCCCTGTGAGGATTGATACATTATACAGGTTATTGTGACAGATATTGGCTATACACAAGAACTAGATGATAATCTCATATTTCTGCAGACCCCAAATACTGTAGTGATGGGGCAAATTAAAAACAAGATGAGATTCCCAGAAACTTCATCCATTCTGGATGGCATATGGTCCTGGAAGGCAATATGCAGACAATTGGGTACTGAACTCTTATATTTTTGGTTGTGAGCCTAGCCTTTAATGGCTGAGCCATCTGTCACCAGTGACCCTGTTTAACTATGGAAACTCTGTGTTAATGTCATCATCATGACAGGCAAGAGCCCTTGGTTCAATAGTGGCATGGGTGATAGAGATGCATTAAACTATGTTTAAAATTTGTTTTAAGGTGCTTCTCAGGAGACAATCTGTGTTTTGTACTGGAAGAAAGTATAAAAATGATGTCTGGGAAATAATAAATCCTAATGGGGTAGCTACTTGTATGGTTTGTCAAATGGGTGTGGTTTGCTTATAAAACTGTTTTTAAATACATTTGCTTATGATCATAGATTACTTCTTTGGCTACAGTGATAGGAAAATTATCTGTATAGTTACCAACAGAGACTCAACCAGATACACTACTGGGAATAAGTACCCATTGCTGTCATATATATTATGGCTGTAGTACAGTGGCACAGGATCCAAAAAATAATCATATATCCATATTGTCCTCCAGGCAAAATGGATTCAACCTTCGTCAGATTCGCTGTGTCTATTTCATGCTTCTAAGAGTCTGACACAACTGGGCTTATAACGTTAATATTTCCTCATAAAAAGGGATGGGTTGGAGAGGGTTATTGTTCCTCACCTGAGTTTCCTGTCATTTGTATGCAATTATGTTCTAATTACTTATGGTCTTTAGTTTCAGGAGGTGATACAACATGTAGGCTGTGGAAAGTGAGTTGTGGGGTGCTATATCCATGTAGCTGTGGAGAAGCCATCATCTATGATGGGCGAAGACTTTGCAGTGTGGCTGCTTGGGAGTTGCCCACACTCTAGCCAGTAACTCTTCACCCTTGTGCTATAAGTAAGCCTAATAAACTCATAGGTTTCCCAGGGTGGAACTGAGGTGGAATTGCAATTTTTGTGTGTATACTATACTTCAGTAATTGTTTCTGAAAGAAATTAATAAACATAACGGATAATTCACTTTAAGATGTACACAACCATAAATCTATTTTCAGATTATGAAATGCAACATTACCTGGCAGACTCCAAGTGCAGGTATTTTAGTTGGTGAGTTTACCCTTACAAAGGTATGTATATAAAGCTGTGCAGTCATCTGTTGTGAGGCCAGAAGTAAACAGCATGACACAGTTATGTTCAAGATGGGAAAACTCTGTTATCCTGCAATGGAAACAAAAAGTTCACATATACTTTACGTGGATAATCTATGAAATGAATGAATCTTATAAGTAAGTGCAAAAGGAGGATCCCATGCAAGTTGGCATTGGCATTTTCACTAAGAGTGTGATAAGGACCAATTATTATGAAAGCCAAGTAGCCCATCAGTCTTCAGATTCACATGAGCAGTTTATGAAGGTCAGCATCATTCTGCCTATTTATAATTCAACTTCATTTACTGATACCACTCTTCTGAGAGCTTCTTTGTATGTTTTTTTTCTTGTCTATTACATCATTCATGAAAACTTACTTTGGTTTGAAAGTTGAGTTGTTTTTCCAAACCCAGGGTTGATCTCTGCTCTTCCTGAAGAGTCCAGTCCATGAGAGCAGTGAGAGGGATTGCAGAAAGTCCTACCAGAGAAACAAGGAATTTTCATCAGTATGAAGTCTCTCATTATTTTTTTAATGTGTTAGTATATTCTGTCATAGTACACTTATTGTCTAATACAAATCACAATATTAAAGTTGAGAACACTTCTTACATTGCCAAAACATTCACATATGTGTTTAATTTTTATCTAGAATTAACTTTTAAATGTTTATAGTTAGAAGTTTCATTCTTCTCTTAATGGGGGAATTTGACAATTGATTTATGTAATTTAATAGTCATTCATGCTAAGAACACAAAAGATACTTACTATGCAAGAAACCTCTGGATGCTGTGTCCAAATTAATCTATTTTTCTACTATTCCTTAGAATTTGGTTATAGAAGAAAATTAACGGGTTGTGATTGAAGAAATGTTACAAAGCACATGAACATTTTGTTTTCTGGGTATTGCATTATTCTTTAGCTAAGTCCCTGCTGTTGTCTGTCAGCATTCTGATGGGTTAAAATGAGATAATATTAATTTTTCTCTTGGTTACTGTGGTAAAACAAGGATAAACTTGGAAAATAATAACAGAAGGCACAGCAACAAATTGTGAAGGCTAGAAAGAAAATGTTGAAAAAGTCTGGCACCTGAAGATGAGGGATGATACAGAGGTGGGGCATCCTCTGTCCCTCATATGACAGAAGGAAATGACCTTACATGCTTTCCCTGAGCACCCGCTCTACAGTAGATGGATCCTGTAAGTTCATGCCTCCTCTGTGTGGAAGGGAGTCTTAACAGAAACAATGAACAAACTAAAAGTGCTAGACTATGCAATCTGTTATCACAGGCCAGTGACTTCTCAGAAGAACTGGTAAGCATGGTTAGCCACAGGGAGTGTTTTTTTCTCACTAAAAGACACCAGGGCAGGGCTTTGCATTAGAGTCCCATGAGTGTATATAAATGTTCTGTGTAGGAAAACTCTGTA
>LZPO01035880.1:18353-34063 GCA_001675575.1 Neotoma lepida | reverse complement strand
CAGAAGGTTCTCATTCCCCTCATCACAGGTAACTTTTTAAAAGCATACTTCCCTAGTCCATTTTCATTTTTATCCATGTGATCTTGCATACCACCCATATGATTGCACTTTCTGAGAAGCTTCAGTTTCACAGGAGCTACTTTTCCCTTCTAATTCACCTATCTGCTGCTCTGTGCATTGTTTATCATCCAGCTTGTGTCATGGGGAAGTAAATGAGGCTGCTTACATCTCCCATCAACATAAAATCCCCTTATGTGGGGACAGGTCAAAGTCTGATTTCTTCCTTGATATACATGACAGTCTCTCTTTGGACACATGGTTTCTGTGCAATGTAGCATCATCTGTCCTCTTGTCACTGACACTAGGAAAACTATTTTGGGTGATGCTAGGTTAGAGCTTGCATATGAGAGTATCTGGTACAAGATTGGGAGGGTGGAGGGCGTTGGCTACTATTGAGGAGGATAGCCATGCATCCCAGATATTTGTCAGAGTCCCTGCTAGTAGCAAGCTTTTTGAGAGAGACTTGAGAACATCAGCAGTTTCCCCAACATTTAAAAAGATCCATCTTTCAGGGCCAGGTGACCAGTGACCATCTCCCCAGCCTCCCAGCTCTGCAGCCTTCCTTACCCTTAGGATAGGTCTAAGACTATTAGAGGCCCTAATTTTTACACTGGGCCTTTATTACCATCATACTTGTCTGATTCCTATCAAATTTTGCTTGATTCAGAAGTTGGATGATGATGTACATATGTCTTTTCAGTTTCCTGATAAAGTGGTCTGTGACATATTTAAACATCTCTCAAAGTCCAGAAAGCTTATATCTGCTGCATTTTAAAAAAAAATTCACAAATCCAGATATTTTGCTATAGAAGATGATTTACAAAGAAAAACTTCTTTGTAAATAAATGATGATAATGTCCTATAATTTCAGACTTCTTGATGGTGCTGATGAACCAATTTTTAGATGATTTTGGTCAATATCTGAGTCATATTGAATGATTTGATGTTTTGATTTTATTAGCTTTGTTATATTTCACAATTGAGTATGAGAAAATTTACCTGGAAGTTTAAGCTCTGAAGAGAAGGTAAATCACGTCTATTGGTTACTGCGCTGATGTTTATTAGAGTAAAGGAAAATGGTTTTCTTTATTAAACTTCATGTTTTCCTTCTTTGCATTGGGAAATAGAGATAGTTAGCAAGTATAATATTAGCACTTAACAGGTATCTGATTTCTAAATATCCACTGCTAGCACATCCCTGGCAATGTCATTAATTCATCGTCTCTGAGGAATAAAAATGAACAAACCACTGGCCAGTGTCGTGTGCATTGAACAAGGTCACCCTAAGTGAAAAGCTATAAATCATGTGTGAAATGCAGAGGGACTCACCAAAATGTCTTTAGTGAGTTGAATATGAAGACTTTCTTGAGGTATGGAGCCGGGCTAAGAATACTCTTCCTCTCCTCTATCAAGGGACCAGTAACAAGTGCAGGCAACAGACATAACTGATGGCATCCCACTCACTCAGGGTCTCTTGAGCTTCATTTGCAATAACAATTTTGAAAGATTTGCCAAGCATTCATAGCTATCCACGTGCTTCTACCCAGTGACATCTCTATTGTCTCTGAGACCCAAAGAAAATCAGTTTTTCAGCAACTCCTGCTCCATAGAAGATGATTTTCAATAAAAGCTATGACATGAATTGGAAATAATGATTAGAAAAAAGTTCAGTGAAAATTGTATTTATTGATCTTTATGTACAAAATTGCACCAGAAATAGATAGGTCAGTAATAGCGGAAGAACACAGTGGATTGTTTTCTCAATGTTCTTAATTTATTTGAAATAAACTTTTAAAGAAAAGGAAGGGACATTAGTATATCAGTTTGTTACAATAATGAATGGTATCTATAGTTTCTGCTTTGAGTCTTAGCTTTGACAGTTTTTTATAACTTTGGAACATGAAATGATAAAATGAAAGTAACCAGAATTCTCTTTAGCTGTGTTTACAGTCATCATTCAGACTCTACTATTTATGCACAGCAGTATGTAAAGACACAAAATGTGGCTGAAGGATATTCCAGAGATGCTGACCTATAGCAAATCCATTCTTGAAACTAAGTCGTGTGACTGAGCTACCCGTGCTAGAATCCAACGTCATATCTGGCAGTTTTGTCAATTAACCTTTGGTAGAATACTGTATTAATGGATGACTATGCCTTTTTAAAAAGGGAGTTATTGGAAGCATGTACATATTGAGGTAGAACAGTAACCATTTTTATGTATTTAGGTCTTAAACCAATTTTTTTTTCTAAATGGGGGGTATTTGCCCATTGAGAGGGTTTATAATTGTGGCAACTGGTTTTCAGTATTGCCTTTGCCAGATTTCTAGGCCATGTGTCCATTATTGGCTGTACCTGAGGTAAACCAATCCCACTGACCCATGACTGGTTTCTTCCTCCTCCAACTCTAAGAAGCTGGACCATAGTCTTAATAGAGTCACATCCTTCTTACATCAATTTTAAACATCCCCTGTACTTTCAGTCACAGACTATCCTCTCTCTCCACAGGTATCTACTGCATCGATTTCCTTCACTCTGGACACCATATATGTCCTTTTGTTGGTAATGTCTTTAGAACAGAGTCTCAAGCGCTTGATAGGGCCAGCTCAGCAAGACTTCATACTTAGTTTTACTTTTAAAATTCACATTTAGTGTCTTGTCTCTACCTTAATCACATCTCCCACTTCAGGTGGTGTCAGTGTCTCAATCCCCAAAGGTATCTTCTCTCCCATGATTTTGCTAGCCCTAATATTCAAAGGCTCGTGTCTGCAGTGCCCCCGATTGCTCACAGAACTGTGCACTTCCTGAATAAAGGGCTCATACGTGCTCTATTTTTGCTTTGTCATTAAAATTATGCCATTTAAAAAATATTTATTTTGGTATTATTTGTCCTCTGTAATTTGTTTATATTCCTTAGGGATGGATGAGAAATACTAAGTATAATCTTTAAGCACAATTTTTTTACTTTTCCTGGTATTTTTAGGCTAAAGTAATTATAAAATTCTACTTTCTTGAGTTTAGACTGTGTGCTTTTTCTCTGGCTGGGATACATAATTTGAAATCTTCCCTTGTTATCTAGGTACCTTCCTAAGTGCAAATAGTTAGCAATATAAAAAAAAGATTTCTGCACATCAAACGCTGATCTCCCTCTCCGGGGCTTTGTGGCAGGTAAAGAATTCCATTAGTGGCTTACTGTTTCAACATCTATTGGATAATTGTATAAACATTTATCATATAAATGTATTATTTTGGCTTCAAATTTGTCAAAACCTATGGTAGGTGTTGGAGAACAGGGATGAACAAGGCAGGAGATAGCTGCTGGCCCCACAGAGCTGGCAATGTACAAGTAACTAATTTATATCCCTTTTGTCAGTCCTAGAATTACTCAGCTTGTGCAGTGATGTGAGGACACATACATGGGACAGCCCATAAGAGTGGCTCAGCGAAAGACTTCATTGTCTGACAGTGCAGTCAGAACACAGAATTGTACGCTGTGGCATACACCTGCAACCCCAGCAGTTCAGGGGGCTGAGGCAGGAAGATCAAAACTTCAAGGCTTGCGTGGGCTATGGAGTGAGCTTAAGAGCCTGGGCAATTTAGCAAAGTCCTGACTTAAATTAAAAGTAAGAAATAGAGCTTGGGACATACCTCTGTGGCAGAGTGCTTGCCTGACATACACAACACCTTGAGTTCAACCTCCAGTACAGAAACAAAACACGGACTAGCTTTAGCCAACATAATGGTTATGAGCTCATGTGGTCCTGGACCAAATCCTAGCCCTCCACAGTGGGTGACAGTGGACTTGGATGATCTAAATTGATTTCTCTGTGTCTTAACTTCCTCTCAAGTAAGGTAAAGGAAATATATGTGTCAGGGAGTAATTGTAAGGACTGAGTAAGATACAAAGGGCTGGGAAACAATACCTAATACATAGAAGATGAAGAAAACCCAATCATCATTAATTTGTGGTTTTTACTATGAATATTTTAGCAAACGACCCATTTGATAAATATTTTAAAGAAAACATATGGTCGTTGTATCTTTAAAGGCCCAAATCAGCATGCTGCCGAAGCTGTCTGTTCAAAAATCTATCACTTAGGATCTGACGGTACCCATGCTATGATATCAGATAAGTAGGCTCGGCTACCAAGGTATTGTCAGGGTGAGAGGAGGGCAAAGCGTCCCAAGCTAAAGAGGCTGGGGCATGCTGTTTGCACTCATTCCTCTGGGGTTGGAGACAGCCTTTGGCAGTACTAAAGGCAGTACTAAAATCACGTGACCATCAGTGCACCTGTCAAAGAGGCATCTGCAGCTAAGAAGGACCATTCGTGTAGAGGTGCCGCTGGGGAGCCCATCACCCTCAGCCAACCTCAGAAGCTCCCCCAAAGCAGCCAGTCCCTGCCTCCTCCTTTGCAGAACTTTGTGAGGACGCAGCTGAACTCAGTAGTACGGAGCAAGAAGAGCAGCCGGATCCCCGGAGACACTAGGTCAGAGTAACAGAGAATAAGACATTTCAGATGCATTGTCAAAGAAGAAATGAAGGATCAAGATAACTCATCCAACTTGGAATCCAAGTTGGAAGATAAAATGCAACTATTCTTCCCTGCCCACTTTTTATTGCTTCAAGAACTGATTTGTTTCATCCGTGTTTCCTTTATTTATTCTGACACAAATTCTGCTCCAGGGTTTTCTAGTATGTATGCTACCAAGGCAAGCACTTTGTATACCATGATTTTTTTTTAAAAGGGGGTCAAGAAAGTGTTTTTAAAATGCAAAGATTCTGACCTTCGGAGAAACGAGAAGTTCCCTTGTTGCTTTTCCTGATCTCCAGTGCCGGGATTCTGGTGATGTCCATCCCATAGATGCATCTGGGTTAGCAAGTCAGGTGTGCAGCTTCTGAACAGCATCCTCAGCAAATGAAATTCAGGTCAAGAAAAGGATAATGACTATTGATTGCTGTCTGGAGTATGACCAGGCAATACTGCCTCATTATGTCATCAGGAGAGAAAAGAAGTCACAGCTTCTACCTAGTTCTTTGTTTGTTTGTCTGTCTGTCTGTCTGTTTGTTTTCAATATATCCCTACCACACTTTCCCCTCCTTCAACTCCTCCCAGTCCCCCCTCCAATCTCCCCTCTCCCCCAGATCCATTCTTCCTTCATTTCCTTTCAGAAAAGAGCAGAACTCCCAGGGATATTAAACAAACATGGCATAACAAGATACAATAAGACTAGACACAAACCCTCATCTCAAGGCTGGGCAAGGCAACCCAATAGGAGGAAAAGGGTCCCAAGAGCAGATAAGTCAGAGACACTCCACTTCCACTGTCAGGAGTCACACAAGAACACCAAGCTAACAGGCTACTTAGCTCTTTAAAAAAAAAAATGTTTGTACCCAAAAGCAACTGAGGAACCTGTTAAGGAGAATATTCTTTCATATGTTTAACAGCAGTTGCATATGGCTATTTCCTGGCAGAAGTCTAAAGAAGCTACGGGGCATAACGGAACCTGTGTTAGAGCCAGGAGCAGAGTGAATATTCCCAGCAGCTGGCACTGCACAGAGAGCCAGGGTCCAGGGTGGGGACATGTCACAGGATTGAGACAAGGATGCAGGCTATTCACAGACACGTAAGTACAAGTGGCTGCTTACATGATGCATTTGATGGACTTCATGTCAAGGACCTAGAACATCTCCTCAATTCTTCTGTCTCTTCTACACAGGACTAAGCTTTGTTTCTTTAATAAAACAAGAACATGCTTCCTTCTTCCTCAGTCTTTAGGGAGGGCCATGTTATACCACATCTGTCTGACTGGCTAGGAAGCAAAGGAAAAGCCTTGAGGGGGCACATGTCAGAGATGCTAAAACTGAGGAAGGATGGGCAAGAGAAATGGAATGTATTGATCACAAATTATCCCTAAAGGGCAGCTATTCAAATGCATGTGTTATTTCCAGACAACAATGTACTGGAAAGAATGCAGGCAGTGGTATCTCTCAGAGAGAAACTTAGAGGTTTTTCCTGTTTCTCTGAACCTTAGAGATAATACAGGTAAAGTCGCACACCTAGCACAGAGCATGGCTTCAATAAAAAGCATCACTTAAGCCTTGATTTTTTTCCTAGAAACAGCAAGCGCACAATTGGCCATTCTGATGTAAGAGTTGACTTTGTGAACATGAAAAATGCAGACACGAGTGGGTCGTGAAGTTTCTCCTCTGTGCTACATTGGGCATGTTTACATGTGTTTGTACAGTTGGCTTCCACTTGTCAGTGGAGCAGGGATCCAGTGGAGAGCAGGCCTGACCTTGGCTCCCAGGAACAGCCAGCTACAGAAGACACAAGCCTGGAAATCACAGAAGGAAACTCTACCTTCATGTCATTGGACTTTTATAATTCCAATGCAGGTGATGATATAGAAGACTTGGCTGGGGTTTCTGGGATTTAAACAGCAGCAACAATAAAAAATATTTGGAGATTGCTTCAGGGAATCAAAAGAAGAAAGGAATAACAAGAGTGGGGCAAAAATCTTTATTTTGGAGTCAACTGCATCATTAGCTCTCTGTGCCTTCTTTGTCATAAAAAGGTGCTCATACTAAATGTCCAAGAAAGGATTCTCATGTGGTAGGAGATCAGATCTGAAACTTGAATGTCAAGAAGGAACCAAGTGTGGACTGGTCTGACAAAAGTTCAGTGGAGGAAATTGCAATCACAAAATCCCTCAGGCAGAAATGAACTGTGAGGGTCCAAGGAGGTAAGATTGTTAGTTAGGCTAGGGCAGAAAGAGCACACAGGGGATGACTAGAGTTGAGGAGAATCAAGAGAAGGGAGCTTCATTATGGCAACTTTCGTTCTACACCCAGTGACAAACTGTTAGAACATAGAAGTTGTGATCTGAGTAATGATTAAAACATTATTCTGACTGCTGCCTAGGGAGCAAGCAGTACATACTCAGATGGAAGTTGATGGGCTGCTTAAATACCACTTCTGTAGATAGGCTTGGACTTGGGTGGGGTCACTGGAGGAACAGAGAAGGAGGCAGATTCTATGTACTGGAGAAAAGTCACTGTATTGGAGAAAGGTCAATAGGGCTAGTAGCTCCTGTGGGTGTGTGGAACGATGGGGAATTGCTCCAAATTAAGTGCAGAAAGCTGGGATACCCAGGCTTGACATTACCCTAGGTGAGCACTGCAAAGGGAATAAGCAAGAGTGAGGCTCTTGAATGACACAAAGAACAAGATGAGGTAAGAGAAAGCAAGTGGAAGTCTCTATTCCAGTCATTGAGGAGAACATGCTAGAATAATTACTGGTTGGATTACCTTCGGTAATTTAGTCAACAGGTATTTTCACTGCCTCAGTTTCATCAAGAAAACAGGAGTTGCAAGACCAGTATTACAGAGCCACGGTGGGTGTGCCAGGAGTTCAGTGTATGGCCCCCTCACTGAAGCACCTGGCACAGTTACAAAATGATGCTCTTGAAATGGAAGTTGTCATTATCATCAACCTCCTGTCCCTTCCAATCTCCCAGAGCCTCAGTACTCTCATTTTTTAAAATAGAGCTGAGGGAAAGATTGGACTATTAGGTCATTTCCAACTCTAACCTTTGATACACATCACTTGCTTTGTACTTAACTGCAACATCTATGAAAAGTAAAATGGGACTGTGCTTGAGTTCATTCTCCATATCTGGGGCTTTGGTGAAGGTAAATAATTCCAATGAACACAACTAGCCTCACATTTCAGTGTCCAGTACCCCTTTGTTCCCAATAGGTTCCATCTAACATCCTCTGTTAAAAGAAGACTCTCTACATGTCTTTTCCTCTTAGGAAACAAGGAGACCCATGCATTCAGATCCCCAAAGGTACCATTTACTAGAAGACCCAAGGGAAACTCAAGACCCTATGCTGTGTTCTATTGACTGGTTCCTTCAAAGCAATACTGCATATTGGCCTTGGAGAGCCCTCTTCTCCCAGGACCAGCCTCTGGAAATGTGTCTTCCATTTTAGAGACTGTGGTAACCTTCAGGCACCATTTAATGAATTAATGTTTTGCCACAATAAATGGAACCCCAGTGGTCCATTCAGAAAGGATGCAGCCCTTCTGGGGAAACTGAAAACAAACAGCAGCAGCAGCAGAACAAAAACCATTTCTTACAAAAATAAAGATTAGTAATACATTTGTCTTTACAATATTTTTGCAAGAAATTCATGAGGCAGGAAAATCCCATTATTCTAGTATCAATGAACAGAAGTAAAACCTGCATCTGAGTTTCAAGAGATATTTGGAAGGTGTGATGTATTTTGTAGCTAACAGGAAAATTTAGAATGCTTTTACAAAACAGGACAACGACCTCTATTCACAAATGTAAACTTGAAAAGATGAGCGTGTTCCATGACTAAAAGATGCAGTTCCTTCAAGTAGCTAGTGATATATGTTCAATAGCTAACTCTAGTGTGAACACTTTCTATGTGCCAGGCATATTGCAACAGCCGTACGTGCCTTAATTATTTAATCTACATAGCAGGCTTACGGTTTTGCTATTATCATTCCTATGTCACAGACATGCAAATGGATAAGTGGAGAAATAAGTGGCTTGAATAGAGTTAGCACTGGCAAAATCTCAAGTGAAATCCAGATGCTCTAACTCTGTAGCCTGGATTCCCAGTCACATACTATAGTCATATTTTTCAGACTTTTATGGTCACTTTGCATGGTATACCAGTACAAAGAGTTTTAGAGAGCACCATCTGGCCTCACAATGTGGAGTTCTTTATCTTGTCTCATGTTTTTAATACTCTCTAGTTGAGACTCATTGAAGTTGTTTTACTATCAACTCTAACCAAGGGCGTACCCTTTAGCCTTCCCATGCTACCTCAGTGTATTGTGCTCTACATCCTTCAACTCCCTTCTTCCTTCATGGGGAGGGAGGATTCGTAACAAATCTTTCCAGAAAAGGAGAGGGTATCAGATCAGCCTGTTTCTTTTTTATTTTCCTCCTTACAGCCTCTCTGTGGCCAGTTAGACAATCAGCCAGCAAGAGAAGGTTTGGGGAAAGTAGAATTGATTGTCTAAAGTGTCTTCATTCCTCCTCCTCAGTTGTTTTCTCTCTTTTATTATTTCATCCAAATTATGGGCTATTTTAATGAAGAATAAAATCATCACTCAAAATCCAATTCCCCTGAGCTCTAGAATAATGGCATTTTTTACTAATGAAACATGCAAACCACTGTTGGGTCCATTAATAGTCTCAATTTTTAATCTCTCAGATGATGGACCATTAAGGTTTCCATAGCAGCAGCTTCCAGCTGTTGGGGGATTCCAGGCTTTCAGTCCTGAGACAATTAGGGGGAAGCATTGCCAAGCTTTTCCAGCATTTCCGTATCTTCATTATGCAGTATTCAGTGTTTTTAAAGCACTGATTATCAAGATGTATAAGTCTAAAGGGCTTGACATCTTGATGTCTATCCTGGGAGAAGAGAGTCGTTTGCTGAAGCTTATCACCAGGAGCTGCCTGGCATATCTGGATGATGGGAGTATGATCATTATCTTCAGTGTATGCCTTATAAATTAATAAAAGTCTAGGTGAGTCCAATTAGAGATGGTTTGTGTTCCAGGTTTCTCTGGATATTTGATGAAGACAAAAATCTATGGATGTAAGATCAAAACCAAGAAGGATCTCTTTATCTTTAGTGTCCACTTATCAGAAAGCCAAAATACGTGTGTGGTGAAGTCTGGCTGTTTTCATGTAAATTAACAGGATTTTTGGAAGAAGTATAGCTAAGCAATGAAAGAAAGACACATAAAGACAAAAACAAAATTTGACTGTTGACTTATATTCAGTAATTATGTAATATTACTGACTACATGGTGCACTATAAAAGGTCAATATGTCCTATCTTCATTAACATGAAGTACATAGATGAACTTGCTCCTTATAAACGAGTGGGAATAGGAATGGTGGAGAAGGAGGTGTTGAAAAAGAAGGCCACAGGTGATGTTATAAGAAAACAATATGAGAAAATGTACCAGGAACTCAAATTCTGTTTATCCAAATTATATCATTCTCATAGAGCACCTTATACCACAGATTAGCAACAAGATTGTTGCCGACCTAATAAGAACTTAGAAAGACTATGGGAAAATCAGTGGTCTCTGTTGACCAAATCGATTTCTTTATTCTCTTGGATATACGTGACTAGTGCTAGAGCACATACCTGACCCTACTTTGCAGCTAACTGAAACCATGTGGTTGAGTTGAGGGCTAGTAGGTTGTGGACAGTAGATAGATACATCAGTGAGATCTCTCCTCTCATTGGCTTGCTGGATATTGATGCTCAAGGTGACTTTGTCAGTCACTGGTTATGATGGCAATTTGACTGTCAATCTAGTACTCTAAATAGCTAGGTGGAACAATTTGTCTGGCAGACTTTTGTAAGAATATGGCAAAAGGAATTAATTTGTTATTGTAGGTAAAGCGGTTGAGATTTTTATTTGGGAATTTTTGTTGAAAACCAGCATTTCTGATAATTATCTTACCTAATACTCAAATCAATACCATTGACACAGGATGCCACTGTGACACAAATTTAAAATGTGTGACATTAACAGGGACATCACTACTCAGTGCCAGAAGGATGGTAATCAATGTGTTAATGTGGCAAAGCACTGGAAAATTTGCACTAATGGGGAAAACAGGTCAGGGGCTTACTGAAGGGGCCATTTATGGGGAATCAGTTGGATAAGATAATGAATTGGTATGTATTGGTGACCTCGGCTAAGTGTGGCATGGCGGTATAAGAAAAAGGTGTATTGTGGAATTAATCACCCAGTTTCTAGAGATTTGGTTAGGATTGGAAAGTCAACTGCTTCTATATCTCAGTTTAAGATTTAAAGATTAAAGATTGAGACAGAGTTTCAGCCAAAGAAATCTTTAAAGCCCCAGGTTGCAACAAAATCAAATTAAGAATGTGTCTTTCCCTTTCAAGATTAATAGCCTCAAAATAGCTACCATTTGGTTAGGAGACACATAAATTGGCAAAATATAGAGAAACTGAGAAATAAAATAAAATGAGAATCATGTGTAGTAGAGGCTCATGGTAAGGATATGAGCAACCAGAAGATGATGGATCAGAAGCCTATTATGTTTCTATGGGAATTGTATTTTCTATTATGAAAGAAACCAGGCTCATGGGTTTGGCAAATGACTGACTTCTTTGCTTACTATTTTCTTACACATGCAGGGAGCTACCAACAGGAACATCCAAACGCTTATGTCAAATGTGACCTATAAGGAGAAAACAGCAGGAGAAAATGGCTAAAGAAGAAACCCAAGATCTATGCAGTTTCTACCAGAGAGCAGAGGGCCCCCTTTCCATCACCAGATGCCTTCGGCACCCCCATGTTGCTCTATAGAAGGGACATCTTTGTCCTGTGTTTACTCCTCTGAGTGGGAGTAGTACTTCTGCCCACCTTCCTCAACTCTGTCACCGCAGGCTATCTTTAGAATTAAAAAATCATCATACCAAGACATGTCTCATCTTGCCATGAAGCCTGTGGCCCTAGACTTTGACCTGGAGGCAGAGGCTGTGTGGAACTTAAGAATTTTTTGTCTGGAGAAGGATATGTGTGTTCTCAGACAAATATTCTGTGGATAAATAGGAGTATTATGGCAAGATAATGCTGTGTGTTCACCAATCTTTTTTTCTCCTCTTTCTGGGCACATGTCCAGCTTCCCTTACAGTTAATAGGGTCATTAAACTGGATTCCCATCAAAGAATGTGAACAAATTGATGTAATATACCAAATCCAGACCTTGCACACAAAATCCACAGCACAACTTTCTACTTCTCTCTTTCCCCATTGTCAAATTGAATATAAACAACCAGGTAACACTTAGCAACCATACCTTCAAGGTGGCAGATTCTTTTGATGTGGGCCATTGCAGGACTGAACAAAGAAGCATTACGTCACTACTAGCTCCTACCCAACCCACACAGTACTCAAAAATGTTCATAACACTTTAATTATTTTTCTTCCCAGGCTGGAAGTAGCCACTGTTCTTCTGTAAATGAGTGGATGAACCAATGGCAGTATACACATACCATAAAGACCTACCCAGCAACAAAAGGAATGAGCTGTCAGAGCATATAAAATCATGGATGAGTCTTCTGTGTGTCTGAAATCTCAAGCATTGGCAAGAAGCCAGTCCAGAAAGATCATTCTGAATCATCCTACTTATAGCCCATTCTGAAGAAGGTTGTCTAGGGATTAAGCAGAAAGAAAGCGAGAGTGTTGAATGAGTGAAGTTATCAGATATTCTATGTGAGTGAAACCATCCTGATTGACAGTATAATATGGGTAAATGGAATAATGTATTGATAAACTTTTTTGGGTGTTTATAGAAGAGATATATATATTAGACGCAAATTTGAAAATCATTTAGGAGGTTAGAATATCCCAAAATAGAATAAAAACTATGAACAAAAGTCCCCAGTTGTACTACTAATGTATAAAAGAAGTAATCTTCTCACTGACAGGGTAAATGCCATGAACTTGTATAACTTTGTAAGTCAGAAGTCTTTAAGACCAAATGCAGAAGAAACTACATGTAAATATTGTGCTACTGTTGGTAAAGTTTTATTCCATAGGGATGTAGGTTGGTAGGTGTTGAAAATCCTTACTATTTGAAAGAAAAGCCAAAGACAAGCGATGGGAGAAGTATGGAACTATCTGTGGTGTGATGGCTTAGAATTGGAGACATCAATATGAAACTGAACATAACTAATTAATTGCTCATATATATATATATATGTTTAGTCAACAATTATATATATATATATGTAATATATATATACATATATATATATATATATATAACCTTTCAGCAATGTCTCCTTATTAAAAGAGCATAGAAGCCAACTGAAAAAGCTCTCAATGGTCAATGCTGGAAATATTTAACAGTCAAAATCAATGAAGTAATACTAAGTCATACCTCAAAGTAGTAAAATGTCCATGCATCCAACACTGATATAAAGTGATATATTAATAAACAAAGAAGAACAATCAAACCTCCTGTCAGAAGAATAATCCAGGGGGAATCATTTCTGTAGGGGCTTCCACTCCTATACCAGGGGTATACCATAGAAATGGGTAAAAGAAGGGTAACCATGGGAGATAAACTCAATAAATACTACTCCAGATAGGTGAGCAGAGCCACCATCAATAGTGGGAAGTCATTTTGAGAGTGCATATGAGAAAAAGGGACTTGTCTCTGTGTCTTTCCCAAAACTCATAATCCAAGCCAAGACATGAAAAAAATTTAAAAATATCACTTAAGAAGCATTCTTCAAAATGCCTGAGCAGCACTGCTTTTGCCTGCCAAGGTCACAAAAAAGAAAAGTCTGAGAAGCTGGCACAGCTGAGAAGGGCCTACGATACATGCTGAGGAAATGGAACATATCACAGGAAAAGGATATTAGATAAGGACCGAAGAAGTCCAAAGGAAGTATCAACTTTAATGTGTGATACCATAGCAGGCTTAGTGTCCTGATCATGGCAAATGCCCCACATTAATTTATGATAGGAATAGAAATTGTGTTAGGAAATATGGAAATTCTTTATTATTTTTGCAAGTTTTTGTAAATGTAACTTATTCTAAAATTAAGTCTATTTTATTTCCTAATCTTAAAAATAAAGGAAGTTTAATACTATCGAGGGTGTATATTCTTCTGTTAATTGTTGAAATGAGACTGAAGAGGCTGGATTAGAGGTTTGTAAAACCATCTCTATCCCTAAAATTCTGTGATTTGATGATGTAAAGCTACTAAGAAATTAATCAAGACGCTGGCATTTATAAGGATCTGGTTTCTCAAAAAATGATCCATTAATACTATTTCTTAAATTTAATACCTATCCAATAATTAAATTGGGAAAAAACTAATGGTTAATTTTCTTTTCTTTCTTCAACAATAATCGATACACAATGTTTGTCAAATCTTTCCTCACACGGTCACTGTAAAAGCAAAAACCATTTTCCAACATAGAGCATATACTGAGAATGAACTAGCAGAGAGGGGAAAGGGATNNTTATTTTTAAACAAGCCCATTCTATTCCTCTTGAGAGCAATGGTGTACATATTCAAATGCAGTCGTCAGGACTCTGAGCTGATGAGGGAAGACTGTAACAGAGGTACTGCTGTGGTTTGTATTAGCACAGCTGGTGGCTGGCTGTGGACCAACGTTTCAGAAACACTGAGAATGAGAAAGAGAGGGGAAAAGAGACATCTTAATTCTTTTCTAAGATGAGAGATGCTTCTCCTTATTACTGTGTGGTATAAAGTGGTGGAGAGGCGGGCTGGTGGCTCTAATGGTTCCCAGTTGGTGGTTGGAGGACAGAGGGGGTAGCTGGTGTGCAGCAAGAAGACAGTAAAAGCTGCTGAGGAGCAAGATCTGACACAAACGTGGAAACATTTTTAGTAGTTGAACAGCAATAGAGCTTGGTTCATGACTGGCTTCAAGAGCAAGGACCTACTGATCGACAAAGGCGAGAGTTCAATGGGTTCATGTTTACTCTTGTGTCTAGCAAAAACAGAGGGCTGATCTTTTTAGGAAAGGGAACCAGTAACTTTTTAATACCTAATGTTTTCCTTAAAACTTTCACCAAGAGACTTGTGACAAGTTAGATGCCTGAGTTAAAGTCCAGAAGATCTTTGTGGGATTTTTGTTATCAGATTTTTTAAAACTTCTGAGCAAGCAATACATCTTTATTGAGCACCTTTATGTTCCTGTTTTGTACTCTGCTCCTCGGAGAATATAAGAAGAATGTAAAAAAGGTCCTACTAGTGTGACGTAATTTGACCCACTCTAACTAACAACAGGTGCAGAGCAGGTGAGCTCACTAAGAAACATAGGACAATAGGTAATCACAGGAGGGCAAGGCTAGGGAAAAAAAAAGAAAACTAAGAAGTAATTAAGTCTCATTTCCAAAATATGTTTTAGTAAATGCATTTTCAGTACGTGAACACTTAAAGAGAAATATATATATACATATATATATATATATATATATAAGCTTTGGAGAACAAGGTAAATAGAACCCTGTCAAAATGACACACTGAACTCAATGGGTACACCAGTAAATCTATGGTCAAAAATAACAGGAACGTACAAACAGTCCCTTGCAATGTTCCAAATGTGAAGGAGAGGTGTGCCATCCCTCTTGGCTCCCTGTCTAGTTGTTTAGTTTTATCTAGGAAGAGACATTATCAAATAATAAAATTTCAANGAAACAAATTGAAAAATCAGATTGATTTTTTTTTATTAGCAACTCCTGGATTGAAACATAGAAAGGTCTTGCCAGGTGTTACAGAACCCTGTCCTTTGCAGAGCAGCTTGATGTCTTCATTTCTCTTCCTGTTGCTGGGATAAAATACTCTGACAAAAGCAACATAACAGAGAAAGGGTTTATTTGGGTTCTTATATAAGAAAGGCATGAGACAAAAGCAAACAGGCTAACATTAGGCTCTCGGTGCCCCTAACGGAGAGAGAACCACTGCCTTATACCCAAACAAGATGACTGGCCTTCATGGTTAGTTGCTATGGGTCTCCTGGTTTGGAGGAAATTGTCACTCTTCTATGTTCAATTTGGTTGTGGACATCTGC
>LZPO01035880.1:4397-16068 GCA_001675575.1 Neotoma lepida | reverse complement strand
CCTCTATCTTCATCATAGACATCCTGAACTCCTCCTTGGTGACACTGGAGTCTATGTGTCATGTACACTCTAGGAAAATTACCTCCAAGCTGCTCTACCTCTTTCCTGGGGTGGTTTTAGGAGCCCTAGCTTTAGACTGTAGTTAAGTTTATCAAGTCTTGATGGAGAAAAATCACTTCCATTACCAGAGAACTTCCTATGGAAAAAGTTCTCTTACAGATCAGAGTTTTCACAATATATTACAGATATAAATCTGACACTAATGATGCAAACTTGTCCCAAGTAACAGAGTGATCCTTCAAGCTAAATTACTGGTTTGGGGGAGTTGGTCCTCTAGGTTCTAGCCTCTTGTGTTGCCCATTATCTCACGAGGCTACTAAGAAACACAGATGCCTCTTTTACAATTCATAGATACTAAATCTGGAAGTTCTAATATTCAATGATTTGTCATTCACTTAGGAAATGCCGCCTTTTCCTCTGCTCACCACTGGCCTGGATACAGCATCAACAGTGTTTTCTGCTTTTACAAAGAGCAGAAAAATGTTTTCAGTTTTGTTTTGTACTGGGAATAGAAATAGACAAAATTAGTCAATGGTCCCATCTAGTCCCCATCTTCAGAACACTGATATCCCAGACTCCCCTACAGAAGTTATATGTACACACACACACACACACACACACACACACACACACACACACACCACATAAAAAAGAGCCAGGGAAAAAGAGGAAGAGCAGATCAGAAAACCAATCAAAGGACTTTTGTGAGGGAAAGGAAAAAAGAGCCCCATCAGGCTTATTCAGACAGACATGGCTGGCTCACGAAGCTTCGGCTGCTAGGGAACTACAGAACAGGCAGCAGACAGAATTTTGGAAGATGAGCCCTGAGTGAGGGATGCAAACAGATGGTCCAGGGCATTTGCCTTGGAGTTGATATGGGGGGTAGCTCCTTTTTCATTGCATAATCTGGTTACTGTGGAGAAGAAAGAGGGAGAGCAAAGAAAACCAGGCTGCTTGGACTCTGATGTGATAAGCAGTCGCCATAATGAACTTCCTAACCAAGTAAATTCTAGTTCCTATTGTGAGCGGGGATAGAATGTGGCTTGGTGGTGTGGCTACTGTTTAGAGCAAAGACAATGTTTGAAATTANCTCCAATNCATGACAGGTTTTCCTTTCTTAAATTAGCTGTCCTCATGAAGCTGCTTTTCTTATATCAAGTATCACTAGGATAGTACTCTTCTATCCATTATCCAAATAGAATATCACTTTTTCCACCAAATTTAGCAACTGGGAAATTTTTAGATAAAGTATTTGGTGCTGAAAACTTACGTGAAATAGCATTACTGAAAGTGGATATGTTCGAGACAGCTTTTGTATCGGACTTGTCTGTACAAGCCTGGCTTAATCTCCCCCTAGAAGATGAAAATAGCATTTGATCCTGGCATAGGCGCTGTTTGGGGGCTGACTGTACTTCACTCCCAACTCCTTCCTCTTGGAAAGCAAAACCACAGAGTTCAACACAAACAACAGCCAGTTAGCAGGCACAAATGCTAAATGGGAAATTAACTTAGAGTGGGTGAGACAGACTACTAAAATTCTGCCTATCCTGCTAAATTTAGCCCGAAAAAAAAAATCTGTCTGTGCCATTTTAAAGTGTTTCTGGATTCCAGAGGCAGCTTGATCACACGTTTCAGCAAGAGGCTGAGGACTAAAATAGAGAAAGGAAATAGAGTTAGTTATTCCTTCAATTTAGATACACTTCTAATTAAAGTATCTATCCACACACCCTCTTTCACACAGGAAATAAATNGCTCTTCTCTGCTGGACAAGAGCTACTACAATTTGTGACGGATTCACTAGCTGCATCCCTGCTTCCCTTGTGGACTCAAAGATGCAGGGCCGCTGATGTTACAGGAGAAAGAAATTCAGCAACATCCTTTATGTCATCAGAGATGTTTCTAGGACATTTTTATTATTATTAATTTCAATTGAATATTAAAATGCATCAGGTTTAAATTTTTAAATGCATTGAATCGTTCCTCTCCTCGGCAATACCTCCCTCCACCTTTTCCAAAGGTTGCTTTATCAATACAATCAGCAATTTCTTTTCTTTCATGCTTCGATTGCCACCAGTGTAATCAAGTTAGAAGTAGATTTATAAAGATGTGACAATGACTTGGGATTTTTTAGAATTATATTTGAGTTATTCTATTTTATAATCATCTAGCATACAGAATGTATTTCCAGTTATTTTTTTCACTGTCAGAACTATACAGCCCAAGGCTTTGAAATCAATACTCAGAAATAAATGTGTCGTTCAGCTCTGACTTTCTATATAACCTTGACAAAGACATTTACCATGTCTTGGCTCAGTTCCTCTATCCGTAAAACAGGGAGAAAAATATTGACTTTCCTAATAGGGCTTTGGGTCAGATTAGTTACCCCAGCTTCATGAACTGCTTTAAAAAAAAATGTCAGGTTGCAGAAATCACACCTGGGCAAAGCATGTATTTATTTTGTCCACTCATCCAAACACTACAGCTTCCCATTCACATCACTCACCCTCTCCTCCCCCGTACTAGCTTTTCCCAGGTGAAAAAGCAGCAGCAGTATCTGGCATCTGTCATCCCTCCCAAAGGAGGCCCATGAAGGTGAGGCAATATATAAAATGACATATGGAAGGACGGAAGTAAGAATTTAAAATCCTGTAACTAATAGTCTTTATGAGCGGCATACTGGGTTTTTCAGATCCCTGCTTTCTGCTGTATTGATATCATCATCACACTTAGCATTTTCATCTGGTTTGCTCACAATTAGCTCTGGACCAAGTACCAGGCTGAGCTTTCAACATTGTCACCTCCTTTAATCTAACAACTTGGTGAGGGAGTCTTAGTCTGTTCTGTATGGCTTATTGAGGTCCTACAGACTAGATGTTTATAAGGAAAAGATAACTGGTTCTCACGGTTCTGGAAGCTGAGAAGTTCAGTATCAAGGTACTGACATCCAGCAAGAGCCTTCTTTCCACAGCATGCCACAGTACAAAGTAAAGGGGTGATAGAACTAATAACCTTGCATGCTCTGGCCCTTTTATAATCAACATGAATTCACCCATGAAGGGGAAGCCTTTGTGATCTAAACCCCTCTCAATAGACTTTGACCCTCAACACTGCTATGCTGTGGACTGACTTTCCAACTCATACTCTTTAGGAGAAAGGTTCAAATCATAGCAGAAAAGATTTGTTTTTATTCTTCCCATTTGACACAGAGATCAAACGAGTTGAAGCCACATGGCTAGTTAGAGATAGTACTAGAACTGACTCAGTTCTAAGAAGCCTAGACATTTAGTTGTGTATTTCTCCCATAGTCTCATCCTGACTAAATCACTCATCAACTGAAAATGATGTTAAAATCCAGTGCAATAGGAAAAGGAAGGAGACACCAAGAAGCTGACATTGTTGTGAGTCTAGAAAATATTTCAAATGAAAGGATTTGTTGTTGTTGTTTTTGTTGTTAAAACATGAAATCATAAAGACAATCCCAGGGGNGACTTCAGCTACTTACTTGAATGGAGAGAAGCAGAATACAGGACATACTTTAGATCCAATATATCCCAACATAATCTTTCTTATGCTCCTTAACTTATTTTCAAATATTTATGTAATGCTTTTTAAAATAAAGATTAAATTTATAAGGGGTTTTAAAAAGAGAGTGCATTGAATCGAACATTAAAGTAAATGAATTCTAGTTTCCTTATAAGTCAAAAGTTCGATCATCTTTGAACAATTGGTGGAAACACAAATGAATTGAACAATACCATTCTCAGAGTTTAGGAGATTCAAGGGCATGGTGCTGATGCCAGCTCAGCATTGGCAACAGATGGCATCACAATGATCCAGGTACATGTGAGAGGAGAGATCAACACTGGAGGGGAGGCTAGGACATAGAGAGNGGCCACTTCCACCTCCCACAATACCCCAACTCTTAACTGTCCTACAGCTTCTCAACATCTCTGCACTGGGGACCAAGCTCCCAACAGATGACTCTTTGTGGGACAGATCACATCCGAACCGGAGCATGACACTATNAATAGTATTTGCCTGGATTCCCNGTNCATAACAAGCTGGTCTGTAGGAGAGACTGCCTCTAAGGAGCCTGAAATTTTTAATACTCAGGAATTATGTCTGAACATTGCTCCACAGACAGTCATTGTCTTCATCCTGTAAGACTACACTCATTTGCCTTTTGCTCAGCAGACAGACAGACTCTCTGTCTTCCCAGGCTATTTCTGTTCATATATCTCTGGAAATATTGTCAAGAACAAAGACAATTAGGTATTACCCTGAAAACATTCAACCATGTGCCAGCCTTGGCTAGTTCATTGTACGCACAGAAGTGAGTACACCTGGCCGTTTCTATCACAATAGGCAATAAAATTTACTTGATGCCTTATGTCTTCTATAAAACTTTGGCAGGTTAACACACTANCTACCTTGAAAATGAGATTTTAAAAAAACCTTAGACTTGTCATACCTTGTCAAGTTTTGTGATGAGGGTGGCATGGTTACAGACACACCATTGTGATCAAGAAAGGAGAAACTTGGAGGAAATTTTAAATTATTTACTTTGTAATTAATTGAATTGAATTAATTTCTTTTTCCATAGAGGACAATTTTATTAGAGTTTAAATGTAAAACAGTATGGCAAGCAAACTAAATCTTGACAGCTGCTAGGAGAAAGGAGTTTGAGAAAAGAAAAAGAGAAAGCCGTGGTGTTTGCAGTGGAGATCAACAAGCAATCATGGGGCAAGAGCAGTCAGGGCTTTAGAGAAAAAGTGAAAAAGCCCAAATATCCAGGGGAAGCATGCTGAGCCTTTGGCCAGTATTCAAATCAGGATACAGAAAAGTATAAGAACACTCCTGCCAGGGAAGCTGATCAAGGCCTTGCTCAGCCATCCTCCTGCAGCAGATGGGAGCAAACCTAGAAACCCACAGCCAGACAATGTGCAGAGAGTGGGGGACCTTAGAGCACTAAGCTATGAACAGGATCTCTCCATCAAATCCCTCTCCTCAGGGAAACCTGTAGAAGAGGAGGCAGAAAGAGTACAGGAGCCAGATGGGATGTGGGACAACAGCAAACAAGACCCTCTACAGCAACAAGATTGATGCACATATGAGCTCACAGGAATTGTGGCAGCATGCACAGGGCCTGCATGGGGCTGTACCAGATGTGGTCCCAGCGCTGAGAGAAGTGGATACCCAGAAGCAATTGCCACTTGTTAAGGGCAATTTATTTTTCTCCAAGAATATCTCACTGGGGAAACAAACTACTCTTAAGGGTAGGCTGCTTGGCCAGCAGTAGATGGCCAGAACAAGACGAACTCCATGGTATCTTTGGAGGTTCCTCGTGTCATAATGTCATGTCAAAGCTTTTCTTTTATTTATTTTTTAATTTTATCTTAGTTTTTAATCTTTATTTTATTTATATATTTTCTTCTCTCTTTTTACCCTATAGGTCCTTTGCATATTTTTAATGGCCTCCAGATTAGTGATTTTATGGGATTCCTGAATGTACAAACAAGTGGGTCTCTGACTCTCTATCTGTTTCTCATGCGTTTTCTTGGACACTTTTCCTTTTGTTTGTTTTGTCCTACTCTGATATGTTAGTCTTTATTATATTCTATTATACTTATTATATTATGTTATATTTTCTTAGAAGTCTGTTTGTCTAATTGAGAGATAGAAAGGGGATGAATCTGGATGGGAGGGGAGGTGGGGAGGAACTTGGAGGAGTAGAGGGAGGGGAGACTTTAATCAGAATATATTATGTGAGAAAAAAACTATTTTCAATGAAAGTGGGGAAATTATAAGAAAAAGTTATTCTTTCCTGAGTCAGGACTTGGAAAGTGGGTCGGCCAGTGCTGTAATGCTCTCTGCAAGTGGCTGTGAGCACCTGCTTGAGTTAATTGTTAGGTTCACAAGTCATTTCTGAAGAAGCATTGGTGGTGAATATGTTGACCAAATAGATTTAGTCCATATAGGACTCTTTGATTATCAGCTTATTAATGAAAATTTAAGGAGGTGTTTCCAAATCAAGTGCTAAATGACTTCAAAGCAGCTGCCACAAGGATGCTTAGGCACTAACTCTCCTCTAGTGTGTGGACTTGTCAATCAGGCTATCACTTGTATGTCTTCCACATTATAACAAATAGCACTGGTTTGTCCTAGACAGCTCCCACCCCATTCAGAAGAGAGTTACAGAAACACACATGTATATGGAATATAAAAGGGAGCAAATTTGCAGCCAGAAATCAAGCTAATTTTTAGTGCTTCTGTTGGGCTGATGTCTAAGCATCAAAGATCTGGGATGTGTTGTACCTCTTAAGGAAGAGTGGCCACACAGAGGCATCTTTTGCCCTAGCCCCTCCTCCCGATCTTCAAGCCAACCTTAGATCCACTCAAATTTTTTGAAAGGGGACACTTTTCAGTGTCTCTTGCCTGCTCTGAGAGACCTCTGACCTTGAGGAGAGTTCCTGAGAGAGACTAACTCTAGGGCCAAGATGCAGAAGAGACACTGGCTAGTGTGTGGGTCTCCTACCCGCAGATTCACTGTGCAATCCAACAATCAGTAGAAACCATCACAAAGGGCTTGAGGTACAGTCAATGATCATTCTCTCTTCTTTGGAAAACTCCCTTGGCTCTTATGCCAAAGGGTCAGGAGATGTTGTCATAGACCGAGGCAGTAATTGCTGCAGTTTCCAGGACTTCTCTTTAGGAACTCATTGAGTGTGAGGCAAACACAAGCAGACAAAAGTGGGACAAGCCACTAGCTCTACCCAACAGTGTGGTTCTGGCTGCATAGTTGAAAACTTAGCTCCCAGAGCAGAGAGGGGCACCATCACCAATAATGGCCTGTTTGTTACTAAACCCGGAGCTCTGGAAGGTAGTGTGAGCCTTGGGAGTCTGTCTAGTTANCAGCTGCTGCCATGTTTGAAATCTAATATAAATGCAATACCACATGCCACATCACAGAATTGCTCTCTTCCTCTTTGGATACCGTTCCCCTATACCCTTATATCAGCTGTATTAAGTAGAAAGATGACTTGAGGTACAGGCAAGTTCTTCCTGTCCCCAGGGGCAAACTGAAGGTTAATTCAAAGGCCATGCACACTCACTTGAATGTACTAGGGAAGCAGGTTAAAGGGTTATACACCTCAGTCATTTTCTTAGCTGCTTGTAACCAGGTTACTACCTACTGAGACCTGAGGAAGGAAACAGCTCTTAAATGTAGTTAATGGAATCTGGACTTGATTCACAGCACAAAAGAAAAACTGATGGCACCTTGTGGAACATTGGTCCAATTGCCTGTACTGTTATTACTATTCAACGCTGAAAGTAGGATAAGGACTGAGGTGTTCTACACTGTCCTTCCCAATCCTGTAAATGCCAGAGGGAATCTTCTAAGTGCAAAGAGCTATAGGCTATGAACTGATGAAAGAAAGTGTGAATTGCTTCTCAAATCACCTCCTGTTTCATTATAGGCCCAACATAAACAATAGCATATCCCAAGAGAAAAAAGGAAATCATAGCCATGAAGCTGTAACTGGAAGGCAGCATGTGTAGCATGATATGATATGTCAGTAGAACAGTCTTCCACACCACTGAAAGGACCAAATAGGAGCTTGAGAATTATGGAATTCTGGTCTTCTCTCAAGTTACAGACCTTGTAATAGTTGCTGAATCTCTCTGGCACACTGAAGACACATGGCACCATATCTTGGATGCTGCCAACATCCTCTTTGCAAGCTCACTGACATCCTGTGACCAAAACTGATCCACATTCTTGTAACAAGTCTTCCCATGGCAGTTTGAAGTAACCCCTGGGGACGTCAAACCTTCTTTACTGTTTGCCACCAGTCAATGAGTCAAAATAGGTACAGACACCTCTCCTTGATGACATCCAAAGCTTTCTTATGTAATAGTCTTTGGTTGACAAATGAGATGACCTAGGCTTTTTCCTTTTTCTCTTCCCAGTGTCCTGCACATGGGAAGTAAGTCTCTATTACTGAGCCATAAAGCCAGAACCCAACATCAGCCAGCTGTTGTATGATGTTTCCTGGAAAGACATATAACCCCAGGTAGGACACCAACAGACTAAAGAAAAGATTCTACCCATGTCTAGTCTAGTGAACCAATTAGTTAATTGGGAGTGTGCAAAAAGGGTGATTGACAAAGTGTGGGTGAGTCGACCATAGTTGCATCTTTGAAACGGCCTTCTAGGACCAGCAAAAGGGCTCAGCGGGCACTTGCTGCCAAGGCTGATAAGCCAAGTTTCATTCTTAGGGTTCACATAGTGGAAGAAAAGAACTCGTCTGTAAGTGGTCCTCTGAAAGGCACAAGTAAGAATGCATAAAACAACAAACCAAAAAAAAAAAAACAATTAAAAAAAATAAAGACCCACCCAAAATAGGCAGTGACTCATGAAAAGTTACAGTGACCTTGTAACTTCCTGAGCTTCCTGAGAGTTGTACTCCTCCTAAGTTTTAGGACTCCCCTCCTCTCTCCAGGGAATGTTCCAATGTAGGGGAAATGGCTACACAACAGCTTTCCAGCTGTAGGGATATCACATTTGCNCCAACAAGGGTAGTCTATAAACTTTGGCAACCTTTAGACATCTGTGTGGTGAGTAAAGTTTCTTAGGAGGATGTGGGCAAGATCAATGCTTAGTCCCTTTCCCAAACAAGGGATAACTGCTTTCTCTGAAGCACTAACCTCTCCAGCATCTCATTGGACTCTGTATTTGACATGGTATATGCCTCACTTGGGCNTTCTATTTGAATGCAGAATACTATGGGCATCCTTTGAATGGAGACCTAAACTCAGGGTTATGCCAGAAGCTGTCCAGCAAACTGTGGCAGGCTCTCAGACGTTGGGTTCTATAACCTTACTCCTTTAAGCTCAGCAACCAGAATTGTGGGGCAAGTGGATCTCTCTGAGTTCAAGGCCAGCCTGGTGTACTTAGAGAGATCCAGGACAGCCAGGGTTACACAGTTGGACTCGTCTCAAAAAATAAAGAATTCTCTTGAATTTCAATTNTCTGTAGCTGGTATGATTTAAAATTGAAGCCTCCAGCAAAGAGAGATAGCCAACATCTGATTTAGATGTTGGGGATTTAGAACTAATTCCTTCTTGCCATGGCTATCAATAACCTCCTGTCTTGCTATGGCATGCTAGATTATGGTATATTGAATTCCTAGCCAGGAGAGTCCCTCATCACTCTTTATCAACTTCACACCTTTTCTGGCAATCTGAGAGCATATATTCTTTTAATGTTACAGTTTAAGATGGCTTTCCCAATGTCTCAAGTGTTGTTAGTGGAATCTCATTAACATTCTATATTAATTTTGGAGAGTTGAGGCTTTAATAATTATTTTCCATTTGTGATTTCTTTCCTATTTACTCAAATACATATATACACATAGTTACTCTATATAAGTGTGTTGTTTAGATTTTTCAGTGGTGTGATCTGTTATCACCAGGTACTTATTTAAGTATCATCTTTTTTCTTATCAAATTCTTGGCAATTTAGTTTTTTCTTTGTGTATATTTGTGTGTATAACAATTGTGAATGAAATGTGTCTACTTATCTCCATATCTACCTCTTTTAACACAAAGGTAGAAAAAATGATTTTGTTTGTCATCTGACCAACTTCCCAAGATTGTTCTCATAGCATCATCCTGTTTATTCTTAACACATTCAAGGAACATGGTCTAGAAAATATTAAATTATCCTTCCTTTTAAAAATTGACATTTCTTTAACTTTCTTGTTTTATCTCAGCATCTAATTCCTCCAAAAATGAGGCATGGCAGCAATGTCAACAGTTAGCTCTGATTAACTGTAGAAATGACATACAGTAGAGGTAGGAGAATGGCCTGTGGAGCACAACACATGATCAGAAGTTTCAGATGCACCAGTTCCTGTTGCTTGGTCTCCAACAAGGTATTTATCTTTGTGCCCAGTGTTAAAATCTCCATGTTATAACCTGCAGATGTCAACATTATCAATCTCATAGGGTTCTATGAAAACTAAGACTTATAAAGTAGTTACCACAATCCTTGCCTAAAGTTAATTAGCAGTGTGGAAGAGCTATTATTTATTACTGACTTAGTTACTCTGTTTTGATAATTTAGAAGCATTTCGCTGTTTAAAAATGGTATTTGTTGTAGGTATGTAATAAAACACATGGGCACTTAAGTGGGTTTTTTTTCCCCTAGTTTCATTGACTTTTATTAGGAAAACTGTCTTATTTTATTAAAAATCTTTTCAAAACTTGTTTATAAGACTAGANGGTCTTTTTTTTCTTAATTTATTGGTGTCATAATGGATCATAGTTCTATTTAATGGCCTTGGATTACATTTTTTTCTTAGTGACACCATGTTATTCTTTTGATCCACTCTGTTTTCCAATATTTTTAGAATGTTGTTCATATAAACATGAGTTTTATTTTATTTTGGAACTATATTGGAACTTGAGAAAGTTTATTTTGATTAAGTTTCTGAGATTTGTAAGATAAATGAGGAAGATTTCTAGGTTCTTCTAAGGCCTGAAATAGTTTAAATCGTCTGGAATAAACTTTTCTTTGAAGGTTATATAAAACTTGGCTAGGAATCCATCTGGCCCTGTCTGTTTGAATGGTACATCTTTATTCACCTTTTCAATCTTGTCTTTGGTAATTGGTCTGTTCAAGGATTCTACATCTTCTCAGGTCAAATTTAGTATTTTATCTCTTGCTAGAAACACCATCCATCTCTCTAAGTGTCCAGATTTCTTGTCAAAATATATGTAGTTTCTAAGTTCTTTTAAATCTAATCTGTACCTGGTTTTATTCCTACTTTCCCATTCCTGGTCTTCCATATAATTTTATATCCCTTTTATAATCAGTGTTATCTGTTTTATGGGAGCATTTTTTAAATCTTTTACATTTTTTCTTTTGCCATGAATGTTTGTGTCTCATCTCATTAAATCTAGTTTATGTCTGTTAATTTCCACTCGCCATTTTATTTTAGTTTCTTTGCTATTCATTTCTAATGGCTTAGGAAAAGTTATGAGTTCCTTTATTTTTCTTTTTCTTCTTCAATATGAAAAAAATTAAGATTATTATTGTTCCATTGGTTTTTTNCCCCTTGGGTACTATTTTTGTTATGTCTCACAGACCTGGTGACAAATATTCTAATTTCCAATGTTTCTCAAATGGCAGGTAATAGCTTTTATCATTTAATTTTTAGCTCAACATAACATTTATAATATGTATAATATAATTTTTCTAGAAGTACGTTTCTAAGTGGTCATAATTCACTTACTATTGACTTTGAATATTGTTGAATTTTGACAATAGAATGTGACCTATGNAAAAAAAATCTATCAATACCATTAAAATTTTAATTATTTGGAGGTCAACAAGATGGCTGAGCAGGTAAAGGTGCTTGCCACACAAGCCTGGCCAACGGAGTTTGAATCCCAGCATACAAAAAGGTGGATGAAAAGAAGAGTCCACAAAGTTGTTCTCTGATTCCCATGCCCACCATGCCATAGATGTCCCAACACACACATCATGTGCACACAAACAAACCATGATAATAAATACAATTTTTAAAAAAGCATTCCCATTTTT
>LZPO01035878.1:19948-34135 GCA_001675575.1 Neotoma lepida | reverse complement strand
GATGAGGTCTCCCATGTTTCACACTATTTTACCATAACTATAATTTTATGTGCATCCTTATATATTAGGTCCCATTATTTTTGTGTACTTTTAATCAAGATATACTTTTTCATTTGCTTTTTAATATAGGGTTTCTCTGCATACTCCTGGCTCTCCTGCCATTCACTCTGTAGACCAGACTGGCCTTGAACTCAGAGCTCCACCTGCCTCTGCCTCCTGAGTGCTGGGATTAAAGGTGTGCGCCACCACANCTGGCTCATTAAGATCTGCTTTAAATTGACTTCCATGTAATACGAAATGTGAAATCTCGAATTTGATCATTTATGTAGTTTTCTCTATCATATGTACAAACATAANGTGGAAGCATAAAACTCTGCTCTTTAAAATTATCTCTTGGGCCACTGCTGACTAAAGTCACACTTTGGGAAATACACACGTGATCCACAGGATTTCAGAATGTGGCTAAGTCAGAAGATAGCTCATGACATAAAAATATAGTTTGTAAATTGAGTAAACCAAATGATTCTATTAAAATAACATTGGATGTCTATATAAAGAAAATATTGCTAATGCCATTATAATAGTCCTTGCTTTATTCTTAAGAATGTACTGTATGTAGGCCTAATAATTCATTCTACTCATTAGGATTTTAACAAAGGTAACCTTAAAGTAGTAAGTATTATGATTAAATATTCATGAAATTATAATAGTTATCATTATTTATTCCATGCCCTTAATTTCCTAAGCACTCTTTGGCAGATTGCAAGCTTAGAGTCAACCATAATTTGCTTGTATTTTGCCTTACTTATTCCTCCATTTTTAGTGTTTAATACCACAGACAAACAAATATATTCTTACTATAACTATCCTGCAATCTATTTTCAATGTAGCCATTAAAATTGAATGCCATGTCAGCCATGTCACCTTCTTCAAGGCTCAGTAATTGCACTCAAACACACTATGTCCTGTTAACAAATTCATTCTCACCTTGAGAATTGTGTCATTTCCTTCCCTCTTGATATTCACACCTTACAAGTGTATCTGCTGTTCTCCTACCATTGTTACTCCCCATTCTCTGGACTATTCATTCCCATTAAGATTTTCTTGTGCCAATTCAAAACCTATATTCACATCAGCAAGAACTACTTACATCTTTCTCCCAAGGTGACACATAAAATTCCCAGATACCTGGTCTCTACCTTCATACCACACAGAGTATGTAATATTAGCTGCCTCCTAATCCACTGAGTCCTTCACCTGCTTCATCTGTCCCAGTGGAGGACTGAGGAGAATTATNGGGAAGTTTGTAAACTCACACAGGCNCCCAGTGGCCACTGGGAGCTGACATTTGATCCAGTTTCTTTTCCATCTTGTACTATGAGCCCTAGATTGAAGCTGTGCCTACTGTGGGATGCATTTCTGGTTTGGTTGTTGCTTGTGTGTTTTTTTTACAGTATTCCTCTCTGCCCAGTTGTTTAGGATAAAAGAAAGTGACACTACTTCCTAAATTTTTGACGGCATTTTTTTTTTATAAACTTAATCCATCATTTACTCTATTAGAATTAGGCTTCTTCAAAGGCATTGATTTAGTATCAGTTCAACAGCTGGGTCCCGAATGCNCTGTGTCCCTTGTATTGGGACTGCAAAACAAAATAAAAAGAATCCTGTTATCAGTCAAATTACAGTCTGATTAAACAGACAAGNTATTTAAACAAATATAAATCAGTTTGGGGTAATGAAAGAGATCCATGGAGCTAGACTAACGAGAAGAGACTTCACAGAAGAGCAGCACTTAAACCTGATTTGGAGAAGGAGTGAGATATAACTAGGCTGCANGAAAGAGTGACAGCATCACAGCAGCAATAAATGTCCTGCAGATGGTATTCATAGGTGTGATGTGTTCATTCCTAAAATAAACAAAGAGCTCCAGGATGAAATTCCTGNACAACTTGAGGCAANTATGAAGATTAATTTGCTAAGCATTACTGGGTTAGAGTTTTGCTTCCAATCTGTTTTTCAGACCTTGAAGAAAGACAAAAAACAATGCTTGTGTGGATCATCTGCAGAGCAGATGGTGGTAGGATTTGGGCGTGGATACTCAGAGGCATTCCTCCCAAGCAGAACCCCTGCTGCTGTGGTGCAAGCTTGGGCCTCTGAAAACAGAGCATGAGCTTTCCTGAGAGTTTTCCTAGCAATTCAAAAACCNAAACAGATAAAAGGAAGAAATAATTCACCCTTACTTGATTTCAGTAAATGAATGGGTGGAAAATTGATTACTTCTACNTAGTTAGGAGAGCAAATGCTGGATTTTCCTCAAAGGAGAGAGGAGAGAAATAAATGAGGCTTTTTTGTTCTAAATTTTGAGTTGCAAAACTGGACTTGTTGATGGTGGTATAGAACCCTCATAAGGAAAAGCAAGGCTGCAATATATTCTTTGTAACCATACTCAGAGTAAAGTCAAACAAAGGTGCGTGTGCATACATAATGTGCATGTGTATTGTTAGATGTATATGCTATATGATACTTTGGAGTTCTCAAATAATCTGACAATAAAATTCACTATATATCACACTAAATACACAGTTACACACATGCATATACACACTCTCATCAGAAAGTTTGTTTTTAATCCTGTTGAATTTGAAAATATAATAGTACTTACAATTCTAACAAATAACATGAGACACCAGATCACTACCAAGTCTGTGTAGTAAAGTTTCCGTAGCCTTAAGCACACTATGGGCACTTAGCAGCATGACTAATGCAGATGAAGCATTCTCTATTTGCTTCTGAGTAGGAACAGATGCCTCATATCCTTTAGAGAGGAAATTACATTCTACAGAAGAGGACCTCAGTCCTGCCAAATTAATAAGATAAGAGATTTCAACAACTCCTGAGGTGCATTAGCATACAATTCTCTATTATTACAATGACCCATTCTGAGCTGCTACTTCTTTGAGTTTGGAGCATCGTAGAAAGCTGAATTTCCCTNCTCCACAACAAGAATCACCTTCAAAGATTGCAAGCTACTTTCTCAGTCCCTACATGTATGGGAAAGTGGACATGATGAGTGCTTCCATGTCCATATATAAGGAAAAATGGACATGATGAGTGTTTCTATGTCACAAAGCAGCAGAAACAATTTAGCAATTATTATTAAGTAGTGAGCAGAAGAGTTTTTCTAGTAGGATTTTTGTTATGCAAACATAATATTTTAAAGGAAAGCAAACACTTGCATGACTCCTTAGATTATAAAGGAAAATTAATACATGAAGGATGGGGTGAGACTATGAAAGTGACTGAGATGAGAAAATGTCCTTTTTACATGAGAGACAGAAATTAAGACCCTAGTCCTTAATAACATGGCCTTTCCATAGGACCTTAAATACCCAGTTAACTTAATAAATTCACAAAGATATTGAATAAGTGGAGTTTATCATGTCAAAGAATAAAATTGTGACTCTCATATTTGGATACACCCTGAGTGAGACAGTAGAGTTAAGGCAAAAGACCATAAATTTGGACCATGTTACATGTACTTCAACTATAGAATAGCCTACAGAGAGGGTTTTGATCTCAGTGAGGACAGTTAGATAATACTTGAGTAGATGATCAATGAAGAAACTATAAAATACTTTACAGAAAGCTATCAGGATACATAAAGACGTAAGAGAACATATCATTTACAAAGATCTGTAGTGTAAAAAATTTCACAACTGGTGTGAAAGATAAATTGATTAAAGATAACAGCCAGGGTATGTTCTAATGCCCATGTATTCTATAATCAAAGTTTTGTTCTGAAACCTCATTTTTTACAAAGATGTTTCATCTCAAAAACATGACCCATCATAGAGATCATTAATTTGCATCAACTTCACCCTTAGCCAAAAGTAAAAATTNCTAAACTATAAGAGAGGTGGCTGAGTTCATGTTAACTCTGATACCATCTCCAATAACAATGCTAATAACAATTTTGGAAAATGGAATATTATTTCTCCAGCCAAAGCCATGTCAAATTTCTTCTTCTCAAAAAAGAAAACAGGCTGTTTGGATCTGACTTGGGTCAGGAAGAAGCTACTCTCAGCCTTAACCATAGAAGCCACTCCTTGCAGTAAACAGAGATAAATGCCAAGACCCATGGCTGTACAGATGCTAAAGATAAAGGATGGTTGAGAGAACAGCCATAAACAAAANGTTTATACCACCTCTGTAAGGCTCAGAGAACATTGTAGAAGAGGGGATGGAAAGAATGTAAGAGATAGAGGATGTGAAGAAANTCTGAGCAATACTGTCTTCTAAGCAAGACACAGCCACGGCAACCAGAGACTTACAGCTGTCTATACTTGGGCCACAGAAGTTAGTTCTTCCTAACAGTCACCTATATAAAGAGAAAAAACTTATGAGGCTTTATCATATATTGCTGATCTATTGTTAGATAATGGATTCTGGAAGAGAGGGAGTCATAGTACCCAGTTGTCTACCCAGCGGTGAGCCAGCCAGGCTATAATGGTTAGTTCCAAACTCAGGATTCACAGGGACAGCCCTAATTAAACTCTGTGAGACTCTAAACAAAACCAAAGTCAGTAAACAGTGGAAAGACACAGTTTGGGGTGGGAAGGAAATAGGAGAGGGTACATGGGAGAGTGACTAGAATATATAGCATACATGTACAAAATTGGAAAAGAGCAAAAGTTACAAAAGGGAAAGAAAGAAAACTGGTGAGGCTTCAGTGAGAGTTTTTCCTTCATTAATCTTGTATGTTGCTCCAGAAACTAGCTAGGAAGATTACTGACTGCAAACTTCGAACAAAATCATTTTAGAGATAAAATTAATGTAATAATACTTGCTGATTAATAATCTTGGAGCATTAATATTTGAAAGATAACTAAAACTCTCCACAATCACAAAGAAAATATTAGTTAATATATTTAGTGTGAGGTACAAATTCCATCAAATTCTGAACATGAGCAATTCTTAAAGAAGCACACAATGAAATTTTATTCGTAGACATCTTATGATTACACTAAGAAAAAACAATGACTTTAACCCCTCAAATCACATTTCACAAGGGCTACTTGTCCGGTCAAATTGCAACTAGAAGTTACAAATGCAACAAAAGATGGCTTCTCTTTTCATTNGGTTGAATCTAAACTTTCTATTTCTGTTCCAGTTTTTAAAAACTATTTGCTAGTTTTATATAAACTTTTATATAAATTTTTTTGAGACAAGGTTTCTCTGTGTAGCCCTGGCTATCCTAGAACTCACTCTGTAGGCCAGGCTGGCCTCAAACTCACAGAGATCTGCCTGCCTCCACCTCCTGAGTGCTGGGATTAAAGGCATGAGAAACCACCACCCAGCTTTTTTGGTAGTTTCAAGGCAGCTTTTGAAATTTTTATCAAGTAATCATGTTCCAAGACAAGCAAATCAGTGATTGAATGAATGAATGAATGAATGAATGAATGAATGAATGAATAAATGTCCAGGGTTGTCCATTTTGGCATTTCTCTTACTTAATAGACAGATTTAAAAAAAAAACAAGATGAAGAATTTTTTACATTTATTTATTTTTAATATGTGTGTGTGTGCATGTATGTGTGTGTGTGCGCGCGTGTGTGCATGTGTGTGTGTGCGTGTGTGTGTGTGTGTGTGTGTCCACAAGCCACACATGTGGAGGTCAGAAGACAGTTTGTGGATGTTGTTTTAATGTAAGTTCCAGTGATAGCATTTAGTTTTCTAAATTCCAATAACTTACTACACCATGTGGTAGTAGGAAGCACAGGTAGGTCAATATTTTCAATGATATAGTCATTGATTAACATACAGATCACCTGCTGTGGGGCTCCATATTTATGCTCTCTAATGTATGCCTTTCTACCATGTAGGTTCCAGGAATGTAATTCAGCTGTCAGGTTTGCCAGCAAACACCTTTACCCAATAAGCCAACTCACTAGCCAGACTTCTCAAGAGGAAAACTCCACAATAACATTTACTAAAAGAGAACCTTTATTTACAGTTCTTAGAAGGGGCTTAAACACATATTTTCAAAAATGATATAGGTGCTCTACGGCATGTAATTTCAAGCTTAGTGCAATGCAAGGGCTGTAAAGTTTTATGTGTAGCCTTGGTTGTTATGGTTTGCTTTAATTTATATAATTATGTATGAGGTCAATATGGAAAATTAGCCATCACACATAACTGGTAAACATGCCTGAACAATGTATCCTTTAGGATTCAAGCTAAGGGACTCAGAGTCCACAAGGTCAAATGAAAGCAGTCAACAGTCCAGCCACTAAAGGGCTGTGATTGTTTCCATCCTGACATTACAATTGCACTATAGAGGTGGTTTAACAGGCAATAAATTATATCAAAATATACTCTGGTAACCTTAAAATCACAGTGTCTCTGTAGGCAGTAGTTATTCTTTAACTTACAAGATAACTTCAATGTGGTTTTGATTTCTTCACTCCTGCTTTTAAAAATGATAGTTGTAAAATGATTTTCTGTGTGTAATAAATGCTCCCCTATNCTTCGCCATTTTTTGTCCTACAGTGANCTTAGGGACCTTTGCATTAGTCACTGGGACACTATTCAAATACACAAAACTTCAGAAGAGAACAAGAAGCTATTTAGTCTAATTTCTTATGAATTCCTTAGAAAGTATCCATGGTGATAGACCCATTGACTGGTTACTCTCAAAAATGAGTATGTTACCTTGGAGTGATCCTGTTTTACTTTGTTAGGTCAAAGTATTAAAAATATCTTTTGTAGAGAATGCCACATGTCACATTAGCGAGTACAAATACAGAACCCACAGCAGATTATCTGTATATTTCTCATTGAATGTGTCATTGAAAGCATCAACCTACCCATGCTTTCTAAACTACATGGTTCTAGGAAGTTATTGGAGTTTAGAGAAATAAATGCCATTTACTTCTTATTTTATTCACCTCTTCTTCTACAGCAAAAACTTTTCCAAACATTTTGAGATATACTAATAACGCTTCCCATTTTATTCTTATTTTCTGTGATTTGGACACAGTAACCTCTCCATTTTCTGTTACAATGGATATCCATGTTCTCTCCTTTATATACTTCCAAAACGCATCTTCTTTTAACTAAAACAACCTTTGTCAAAGAGTGTTAACGTAGGTTACAAATGGCTTAGTACTTTATATTAAATAATTATATAATCCCAAGAGAAGTTATCTTCATTGTGAAGACATGATCTAGACTACAGATTTCACAAAAAAAGCTAACAGTGAANCTATCAGCTACTGGCTTTCTGTTGTACTCATGACTGGAGACATGAAGTGCTTCAGGAGAAATGAAAATGAAGATCACCTGCAGACTGGATGGATACCTCGCATGTGCTTATCACTTCTGTTAAGGTCCTGTTTTAGTTAGTCACCTTCCAAAATGAATTATCAAATTGTGTTTGCATTAAAATCTAAGCAACAGGGACAGGAGTTGTACCTAAGTGATACAGTTCTTACATAGCATGTGTGTAGCTCTTGATTCCATCCTCAAACTGTCAGAAAATAAAATGAATAAAGCCCACACACATTACTCCATAANTCTTTTCTTTATATCTTAGCTGCAAAGACCACTAAGGTAGCCTCTAATTTTAAGTCTCCTTGATTATTTAAAATTCAACATTAACTGAGATTCTTCCACTAATTATACATGTTTCATANTTCTAAATAGCTTTGGTAAACTCTCTTTGGAGTAATGATATGAAAGTCATTTTGATTTTAAAAGCCTCTTTGCTTGTCACAAAGAAATTACATAAACATAGAGATTATCTCAAATTGCATTTCTGGGTCTAAGAGTCTGCTAGTTATATCACACAGGAAAACGTGGCACTCCTTTTCTTACTCAAGAGCTTTAAAATAAAAANAATCAATCCCTATTCCTGAATAAGTAAGAAGAATCAAATAATCAGGATATGAGCAGAATTTCTACATTCTCAGTGCATAACNAAGAAGGGTTGAAATCCTCTGCTTTACATACCACAAACAAACAATCTCACTCCTGGCATATTACAAAGTAATCCAAGACAGTATTATCATTACTATTTGCATTTTGTGACCAATATCCTGAGATTTACATGTAAGGTTGAAATACGGGATCATTTAGCTAGTGCTTGATGGAGCTAGAATTTAAGCTGGGGTTTCTAAAACCAAGCACAATATAAGTAAGGTCAACGGTCTGTGATTTCTAGACTACAGATCAAGATTCCAAAATCTTTTGGCTTATGCTTCTGATATTTTTCAGATAAATTAGCAGGTCAAAGAGTATGGACAGCCAAGATAGTAAATATTACAGAAAAGTCAAGATACAATGAAACTTTCCTCATTATGAATACTGGAAAAGCTCCTGAGAAAATGCACAGTTATAGCACACTCACTGTTCCAGTCCTGGACTGAATTAGCTCCCTATAGAGATTCCTGCCTGGNATCCTGGCCCTATTGCTCTGCCCCTTGTGAAAATAGTTGGGACAGGAATCGGAATTTCATGTTCCAACTTCTGCAGAGGCTGACTCTTTGGAAGGGCCTGGCCTTTTCTGGACCGGGATCAGGGTTACTACAGAGATTGCCAAAAAAGTCTTTATTTTATGGAGGAGTTGAAGTGGAGAACATTGTAGAAGGGAAAGGTGCAATCAAAACAATTTAAAAAGAAAGGGAAAAGGTTCACAAAAATGTAGAGTTAGATGACTACTCATTTACCTAGAGCAGGTTGGCACAGGCTGACTACGTCAAGACAACAATTTCTTGTCTCCATTTGAAAATCCACATGTACATTTAAAANGTCGGGGGCGGGGGGAAGAAGCACTGTAGTCAACATAAGTATTTAATCAAAGATGGATTTTTATTTTAGCATTTCTCACCTTTTAGAAAATAATCCCCAAACAACACCCAACAGAGTACTTAGTTGCCTATGAGACTCTTGTAAAATCTCATGGAAAGTCAATCTGTTTTAAAAATAAAACATCTGACCCTGTCAACACTACCTTCCATTTTCAGGTGACATTAGAAAATGTATCTTTTTAAAAATTATTATTATTAATTCAGAAGGTTGATTGAAAGAGGTCAGATAAAGGAAGAAACTGGTCTCTGAAAACACCTCTGCTGTGGGATGGTCTTTCTGTATGCCGTGAATATGTGTTGCTATGATTGGTTAATAAAGAAGCTGCTCTGGCCTATGGCAAGTCAGGTTACAGCTAGGCAGGAAATCCAAGAGAGAGACAGGAAGAAGAAAGGGAGAGGCGGGAGAGATGCTAGCCCACCACACAAGGAGCAACATGCCAGCAGACTGGTAATGCCAAAGCCATGTGGCAAAANATAGATTAATAGAAATGGGTTAATTTAAGATGATAGAGCTAGCTAGCAAGAAACTTAAGCCATTGGCCATAGAGTTTGTGATTAATATAAGCCTCTGGGTGATTATTTTATAAGCGGCTATGGGACCGCAGGGCTGGGTGGGATCAGAGAAACTTCTGGCTACACACCTCACTTCATTTCATTTCCCCTATAACAACCCTTCAGTAGTGGTGCCATATCTGACACCATTCTATGATGAAGAAACAACCATAGAGGGCAAGTGACTTAGTCAAGTCTACTTTGGTAGCAAATAATGGATGCAGGGTTTAAAGATAATCTGCTTTGTGGTTCTACTAAGTATATTCCACTAACCGGATAACTTCTGAGAAGATATTAGCCAGGCATGTTTTCTCTGGTTACTACAGTAACGTTGATGGTTATGGGGAAGATAATAAGAAAGTATAGGAAAGTGGAGCACATAGCAGTAATATAATGAGCTTGGGTGCACACTAACATAGAGGCCCAATTTCTTTCACTCCATGCAATTCCTGCAGCTNTGNTTACTGCTTTCTTCACTCAGATATACCCCCTGAATCTCCTCTCTGGATTCTGCACGTCTTGCTTTGTGTGTGTCCAGTCCCTCTTAGATCAGTACTTCGCATCACTTTCGGTTGTTCTGGCAACACATTTCGGTTTTCTGTAGCAGTTGCCAAAACAAGCATTTGAACATCTGGAAATCATCCTCCATCACTTTCACCAGTAAGATGTATTTGCCTTAAAAGGTAGTTCCCATACAGACCCCCTGAGATTCCACAATACCTTTGGATAACAGCTTTCCAATATTTCCTGGCTATGGAAGTTGCTATTCACTGACTGCACACTTGGAACTTTTTATAAAATTAGTAATAACATTTTATAAGTGAATGTTTTAGTATAATCAAGTCATATTTGAAAAAGAAAATTAAAGAAACAAAAAAGTTCACGTGCACTCTCACACAGAATATTCAATCTTCCTTAAGAAAGAAACCTGCATCCAGGTGCAATTTCTTATGCTCACTGATATTAACAGATGAAAGTTATTCTCATTAGCTGCAAAATGTGATAAAAATGAAAACATAGCAGGAACAGTACACTTTCAAGACCAAGTCTACAGTTCAAGGCTCACTGGAAGAAGAACCCACAGTTTAATGGGACACTGTTCATTTGCCAAGGCAGCTGATGACTCCTATCTGTGCTGCCTCCACTACCGCTGTATGTGTTGTTGTCAGAGTTGAAAAAGGACATGAAATGACCAGAGGGACAACTTTGGTGCTATACTAGTAGCAAGCCCCCAGCCCAGCAGAATTTCTCCAGTTTCCCTCTTCCCTCATTCTATCAAGAATATAGAATCATAGCTCAGCTCTCTACCTATCAAACAATGGCTTGTGAAACCATCAAAAAGAACTACGATTTTACAAGAGAATGATGAATTATACTTGACTGTAAGTCCCGTGCACATCCATTTTTGTGTATGTATTCGCCAAGCAAAAACTCAGTACAAAAATAGACTGTCAGTAAATGCTTGATGAATGAATGAATGAGCAGTTGCCACTACCTAATAGTAAAATAACAATCGTGTTACTAGAGCACTGATGAGNTTAAAATGTGCTGTGTCATGTGACTCTTTCATCTGTTATAACTCCACATTTTGTTCCTGCACCTGGAATGCCTTACCAGTCTGTCTCGTGCCTGATTTCTTCCTCATACCCCCCTCTTATCTAGATCCACCCTATGTAAAATTGTGCCACATTCAGAATGACACTGGCCAAGACCATTTCTGTCATAATGGGAAGTTCTAATGTCTGTACTAATNCAGGAGCCATTTGTTACACTATAATTGAGATTTAAATTAAATTTAAATAGCACCATGTTGTTAGTAGATTATATTTGACATCATGATTCTAGACACCTACCCAGTTTTTAATCCTTTTTTGGCATTTGTTATATTGAAGTATTCTTTTCAAATAATATAAATAGCTGTTTTATGCATTTATTATCTGTGTCTCTATACTTATCTCTGGTCATTGCAATAATAATCTACCACAGACAGCGAGTTAAACAAGAACACAGTCTGAAGAGTCAGAAATCCCAAAAAGGTGTCACTTGCACATCAAGGAGTTGGCATTACTTCAGGAAGGATGAGTAAAACACTCATTTTCTTGCCTTTTCCAGCTTCTAGAAGCTTCAAATATATTCTCTGACTGATGATTCCTCCCCATTTGTCAAGGACTACAAATCAGATAATTTCACCTTGCACTGCCATCCTATGTCTCACTTTCATTTTGATATTATTGTATTCATTTCCTGTCACTGCTGTATCCATTTTCTACTCATTGAATGGTATGAAAAGCCTATACATGTATTACTTATAGTTTTGACATTAGAAGTCTAAAATGGGTTTCATCAGGCTAACATCAAGGTGTAGACAGGCCAGCCCCTCTGGAGACGCTAAAAGATAATCCATGTCTTTGCCTTTTCTAGTTTCTTAGAAGAAGCCTAAATTCCTCCTGTTCTTGTCACAAACAGANGAATGGCACCTTCAAATCTCCCTCTGGCTCTGATGTCTTCCTTCTGGGTTTCATTCATCTCTTCTACCTCCTTCCTTTCAATTACACCCTTGTGCTCCCAGGAGGCCTAGTCAGTTAATCCAGGCTCATCTGGAAGTCCATTGTTGGCAGCCATGATTTCAACAAATGTTACTCTCCTTTTCTACACAAGGCAGTATATATACAGGTTACAGAGATTAAGGAGTAGAAGTGACTCATCCATGCCCACTCTAGTGTATAATTCAGGTTCTGTGTGCTCATGACTTCCTTATTACTGTATCCTAAGAGACATGATTGTGTCTGCCACGTACACACAATACATGAATATTTACAGAGCAAATTAATTTCCAAATTCCTTTTTAACGTGTCATGGTTGTACATACCTGTAATCCAAATACTCAGGAATTGCAGGCAAGAAGATCATGGGCTAAAAACCAGCCTAGCAGCTGGAGCAATGGCTCAGCAATTAAAATACTTGCTTGGTTTGGTTCCGAACATGCAAATGGTGGCTCACAACAAGCCTGTAACTCCAGTTCCTCAGACTTAGATACCCCCTTCTGACCTCTGAGGGCACCAGGCTCACATATGGTAAATATACAAATATTCAGGCAAAGCATTTCTACATATAAAATAAAAATAAGTAAATCTTGGAGGAGTAGGTAGAAGCCAGCTTGGACTAGGGCAACATCTTGTTTCAATAAATTGTAAACATTTTTATTTATTTGTTTACTTTGGTTTTTTGAGACAGGGTTTCTCTGTGTTACAGCCCTGGCTGTACTGGAACTTGTTTTGTAGACCAGGCTGGCCTCAAACTCACTGAGATCCTCNTGCCNCTCCCTTCTGAGTGCTGAGATTAAAGGCATACACCACCACCCCCAGCCAAATTTAAACATGTTTAAAGAGCCAAAATAATCTCAATCTCTCTCTCTCTTTCTCTCTCTCTTTCTCTCTCTGTTATATCTGTCTCTTATACACATCTAGATGTGTATAAGAGACAGCCCTTCTTCCCTCCCTCCTCCCTTCTCTTCCTTCTTTGCTTTCTCTTATACCTGTCTCTTATACACATCTAGATGTGTATAAGAGACAGAGGTATGTGTGCACATATATGTGTGCATAGAGGCCTGAAGTTGATGTCAAGTCTCTTCCTCAATCACACTCCACTTATTTATTGAGTCAGGGTCTCATACTGAGCCTGGAGATCATCCAATTCAAGCGAGACTTGCTAGCCGGCTTGCCTCAGGGAATCAGCTCTGCCTCCAAAGTGCTGGAATTACAGACCTACCTTTACACTTTGTCTGATGAGTCATCTCCCTAACTCTAAAATTTATTTTTAAAGAAACAATTTCTGACTATGTATTTTGAGAATTAGAGAATGTAAAATATAAAAGAATACAAAACAATAATTCATATTACACTTTATGGGACATTAAATTATTTTCTTTATAGAACCTTTTTAAACCTTCAAAACATTAAACATTGGTTTTCTGATATATATCTACAGTCTTACTATCATAAAGTCATTTTAATAGTGTCTAGTTACCCTTCTTTGTTAAGGAGGCTGCACCAATGAAATGTAAACTTATATAAGCAGAGTAATATCTCAAATTGGTACTTTTATATAAAAAGTTAGTTACTTTGAATGCCTAAAATAAATATTGATGTCTCTCAAATGTATTCTTATGAATATTTATCTACTATAAATTCCTTTAAACTCACAATGTAAAATCATATTATCTCTTAAAACATCTAAATCAGCCAACAGAACATGCAGTGTTAATTCTCACTGGAGAATACAATAAGCATACAATCTAATAAATCATTTAAAATTTTACAATAAAATAGTGAAATTACAANTGAAGATTAGTTGCCATAGTAACTAAAAAATGGAAAGAAAATGAAAAATTCAGTCTAGTAATTTTTCCCATCTCCTTGNCCTTCAGAGCTGGGGTTTCAGGCATGTGCAAGATATATGGCTTTCACATGGCTGCTGGCATCTGAACTCTTGTCCTCATAATTACACACCAAATGCTCTTAGCCACTGAGTCATCTCTTTAGCCCTCAAAGGTTTTGTTACTGATGCGTGTTTCAATACACTTGGAAAAAAATTTCCAAAAGGAGAATTTAGAGATGGGCTTTGTGATTCTAGAACTTGGAAAGCTGCAATGAAAAAAGAATTTTGAGGTGGAGAGCAGCAAGCCCTGGGGGTTTACAGAGAGACTCTGCCTCAAAGAAATAGAGGGTATGCCCTCCTCTCTCTCTCTCTCTCTCTCTCTCTCTCCCCC
>LZPO01035878.1:0-19393 GCA_001675575.1 Neotoma lepida | reverse complement strand
CCCATCTAGATTATTGTCTACCTCAAAATGTCTGTCATACGTACCAGTAAAAGAGAGACTGGAATGTAATGTGCTTTGGATGAAAAAGCAAAAATGTGAGCTAATTTTTCAGTGAAACTAAATATTTTGTGGTATTATTATTAGAACTAAATCTTTGCCAATGGTTTGTTCAAAATGCCCTATTCCCTCTGGTATGTCCTGGCTTGAAGACAACATTTTTAGCATCAATAAAATCACTAGGATCATAAACTATTTAAAATATGACATATTCATACATTATAATTTCTTTTTGACTTAAATAGAAAAATATATAGGGGCATTTAATTTGTAAACATTCCTATTCTATGCCTCATGGACAACAAGTTCATGTCTTACACATTATGGCATTTCTATAATCTAGCATAATAACCAAACATAGTAGATATCCAATGAATATTTGCTGAATTTTAATTACAAGTATTATAGATAATTGCTTAATAATGATTAGAGCAATCCTGAGACTCATCACAGTAATTCCTGTAGATCAGAGAAATGACTGGCACTATAGTAATGATTTGTGGAAAATTATGTTTATTATATTTCATGAACTCTTAATTAAATCATAGTCCTTTGCTTTACATAATATCTTAATATCACTAAAACATTTCTTAGTATAAAATTACACTAATACAATGCAAGACCTAAAAGATCATGTTCATTCATCATTTCATTAATATCCAAGAGGCCCTTATGTTGAGAAAGTAGTGTGCAAATAAAAGAAATTACCTGAGTTAGATTTCAGTTAAATATAATGATATAAATGGTTATTATATGAAGTTAGCTCAGAAGTCAATATATTTGAATATATCCAAATATCTAGAAAATTTAATTTGGTTCTTAACTTTGTGGATATGCTATTGAAGGTCATCAGAAAACTTCACATAGCCAGATTTTAAGGATACGATGACTTATATTCCCTAAAAAAGCAAATCATATTTAAGTGCTTTCAGATGGCCAAGTACATGTCTCACTTACTGCAGAGTCCATTCAGTTGGTAGCAGTGTGCTCTTTTTGTAGTCTCTAATTTAGCATGGATGCATTTGGGGTTGAATGTCAGTTTTATTAAAATGTGCCAGGCACTTCGACCATTTTCACTGTCATCCTTTCCTACTTCACTCTCTTCTCTCACTACCCTTTCCTCTTCTCCAATAGTCCCCCTAATAACTGCATATCACTCATATATATATGAATATATATATATTCCAGATTATATGAGACAAATATGTTATTTTCTTTCTAGAGATGCACTTAACATGGTTGATTTCCAGTTCCATCTAAGTTCTTACAAATGACATAATTTTGTATTTTATGGCTGAAATATGATGAGACACAAATAAGGAAAAGACAATAATTAATAAAACTCCATTATACATACATATTACATTTTCTTTATGCATTCAGCTTTTGTTAGACAACCAGACTGGTTCTACGATTTGTCTATCATACTTTAATCTTAATATTTTATGCACATGAACTAAAAATACAATGTAGAGATGTTTTTAATAGAGAAGAGATTTGTGTGTCTGTCAGTAAGTCATTCAGTCTTATTTCCTGCTTAGAATGTCTCAGAGTGAAATTCCAGCAGGACTCTGGAACATAAATGCTCACATATTTCATTCACGGTTTGTGAAGAAAGGAAATGGGAGAGAGAAACACAGAAATGGAAGAAGGGCAGACAGCATGATCTAAAGTGTTCTGGGCTCATGAAATACCAACACAGTGAATCACAGCTCCACATTCAGACTGAACATTTTCACACCTTCCAATTACCATTATTGTAAAGAAAAATGAGAAATTAAGAAATCAGACAATCCTATGGCAGACTCTTCAGACAAGCTCCCACAGACAGTTAAAGTAATGCTTCCTTTTGTCTTTCAAATCCTTTTTTCTCTCCTCCTCTTCCCCTTTCACCTTCCACCTTTTCTTGTTAGTTCTATACGATTATTGTTATCACATTATGGNTGAACTATCAGCTTAGTAGGTACATTATGTTGTTGGGGGAAATTAGCACCTATAACCCATAGCTACATCCTCCAAGAAATAAGTAGAAACCTGGATCAAAACTTTAAACCCTAATTTAAAAGGACACAAATATATCACCCACAGAAAATACGCATTTTGGTTCCAATGTGTGCATGATATACTCGTAAGTATTATAACACTAGTCTGACCTAGATGAAGAAAATTTACATAAATACTCTGTCATTGTAGGCTTTCAGAGTTTAGCAATTCTATACCACATGCTTTGAAGAAAGCTCTGAGGCCCAGAGAATTTGAGTCACTTCCACAAAATCACTAAGTGAACGTATGACAGAGCTACAATTAGAATTCAGAATTCCTGTGTCCTGGTCCAGTTTGAAGTTAGAAGCTTTTCATTACAATTATTTCAACAATTCATTCATGAAAGAAAGTTACAGCCTGTTTAGTTGAAGCTCTCATCCCCTTAACTGCATGTTTCCCTCTGTACAGAGTCCTAAAATACACCAGAAGGCAGACAGGCCTGAGAGATGATGGAGCCTTCGTGTAAACACTCAGCTGATTGCTGGGGATTTTTGTTTGCTTCTTGCTTCAAGTCACTTTCAACCCACTGAAAAAGAGATGCCAAGTTACAAACAGGACCTCAGAGCTGACTGGTTTTGAGACAAGCTACAATTTGTTCACAGAATGATTGAAGTCTGATTATAAAATAGGAAAATGTATCATGGAATTTTACATTTTATTCTTTCAGTTCAGCTATCTCACTCAACTGATCGGAACTGCTTGCATCTCTCAGGGGTCCCTTCTTTCCATGGACTTAATGCTCCCTAAATCCTCTGTCACACACTGCTGTCCCACACACTGCTGACTCCACAGGAGCATAAGAGTTTGCTCAAGTGTGACTTGAATCTTGCTGCTATTTTTTAGAATAAAAAGACAAATCAAAACTTTTAATCACCTACAGCAGGAAAAGGAAGGCAGTGCAGGCAGAGGGGTGAAGAAGAGGAGCTTGGAAACACCCATTCAGAAGTCATTGCAGGGATTTGTTTATTGGGAATCAAATCCCAATTCCATTGACCGGTTCACCTGAGGCATGTCTGATATGGGAGCTTTAGGGATATATCCTGAAGAACTCTAAATTTTCAGTTCCTGTCATAATAGAATTGAGGTGACTGCAATGTTCTGATGGGGAATCTGTTGACACAGATAAAGCATCTNTGACAAACCGAAATTCACCTTCCAGAGATGAGCCCCAGGATCTACCCAAGATGTCGAGACAAATGTCAGCACATTCTAATGGCCAGAGAACATTGGAGAAAATGTTTCAAGTACAAATTGCCATGTAAGGAGCTCACATTACAGGAAAAACTTTTACTCAATCTGTACACTAGAGCAATAATGAGGAGAGCATGCAGAGCATATTAGTTCCTTGCAGAGTAGAGTATAAGTAAATACTATAGCAGGAAATTCTGATAGGAGGTCAAGCTATGAGGGAAATGTAAGTAAAATGTAAGAAGGGTAAGAAGATGGCACCCAAAGTGGCACACACCTTTAATCCCAGCACTTGGGAAACAGAGATAGGCAGATCTCTGTGAGTTTAAGGCCAGCCTGTTCTACATAGTGAGTTCCAGGACAACCAGGGCTATATAGAGAGATCTGTCTTTTAAAAAAACAAAACAAAACAAAACAAACAAACTAACAAAAAATAAATGAAAAAGAAGGTGGCACCCACACAAAGCTGCAACTTAAGACCCTGGAAAGGCAAATGTAAATATGGGATCAAAATTCTGAACATTTTTCCTTTAGAGGAAATTAAAAATGTTTCCCTTTTTAGAAAAATTAAACTAAATTAAAATGTCATGTATATCAAAGTTGATTTTTTTTTCTTATTAAGAACTGGACATGCTGGGCGGTGGTGGCGCATGCCTTTAATCCCAGCACTCTTATACACATCTAGATGTGTATAAGAGACAGACCAAGTGAGTTCCAGGAAAGGTGCAAAGCTACACAGAGAAACCCTGTCTCGAAAAACGAAAAACCAAGAAAAAAAAAAAAAAAAAAAAAAGAACTGGACATGTTCTTCCTTCTAGCGCAGTGATTCTCAAACTGTGAGTCAGAACCTCTTTGAGGTTTGAATGAACCCTTTCACGGGGGTCTCCTAAGACCATCAGAAAACATAGATATTTACATTACAATTCATAACAGTAGGAAAATTAAAGTTATAAAATAGCAAAGAAAATAATCTTGGGAGTCATCACAACATGAGGAACTGTATTAAAGGGTCACAGCATTTAGGAAGGTTGAGAACCACAGTTCTAGCACATTCCACCAAAGGAACAGATGGCAGGAACATGAGGCAGTACNGGTAAGCTGCACATTTACCAACTGTATGAGGCACACTTTACATGTCAATTGTATGGAAATATTATACATTGTACTAATTTAATTTCATTTTGTCATCCTCCATTTATCTGAACACAAATATCCACAGTGGACCTGGGGTATCTTCTTTGATTCATCTTAGATGAAGTCTCTTGCAATTTGCCCTGATTCTANACAAAAGAGTTGAAATGACTTCAATCATTTCCCCTTTTAGCAAACTTAAAAGATTCTGAGAATAATGAAAGCATCCTGAGCTGTAAGATTGTAAAAGACAGAGACTGGAGATGACTAGGGGAAAACTGTCCTCTAGACATGACAGGACTGTTGGACTCATGAACTCATAGCAGTTGTGGTTGCTGCAGAAGATCAAGCCAGTCAACATTTCAGATTGGGTGTAGGATGGACTTATGAATGCCCAACCCTATCAGAGGAGCTAATGGCAGTTAATGGTTGCTATGGAAGGAAGATCAGTTTTCTTTNGAGTTATGGTCCCTTGCTATGCTGACATGCTCCAGTGGATGGCTATGCATTCATACATATATGTAGGAAATGCTCATTGGACTCACTGGGCTGTATTTTTTAAAATAAGAAGAAAAAAGTGTGAAGCTGGAAGGGGATTATAGGGTGGGGAATTAAAGGAAAGAGTAAGATGGATGTGACAGAAATGTACACATGTATAGATTGTGAAAGAATAAGATATTATATTAAAAAAGAAATAAGAAAAGATTAAAGCACCCAAGAAATTTTTTTTAGAAACACCCTAAAAGACATCCTAATGTGACACTGTGCTGGTTGGCCTTTGTCAACTTGAAAAAACCTAGACACATCTGGATAGAAGGAATCCAATGAGAAAATGCCCCCACCAGATTGCCTGTGGGCAAGTGTGTAGTACATTTTTTTGATTGAAATGAGACAGCCTAGCCCACTATGTGTGTTGTGGTCCTGGGTTGTATAAGGAAGCAAGCTGAGCAACCCATCAGGAAAGGCAGTAAGCAGTGTTTGTCCATGCCTTGGCTTCCATCAATGATGAGTTGTGACCTGTAAACCAAATAGACCCTGTCCTCCTAAGTTGCTTTTGATGGTAGTGTTTTATCACAGCAGTGGACACTTAACTAAGATAGGTACCTTAAGGCTCGACTATAAGTTTCTTGGTAGAATTTTCCACTGTTCCTTTTTTCATTGACCTCAGATATTTTTTCTTTTCTTTTTCTGGTTTTGTTCTGTTTTGCTGTTTTGGTGTTTGTTTTCAGTACAAATTATTGCAAAAGAAGATTATTACATCAGGGTATGTTCATTTGCCTTGAAATAGCCATTTCTCTTCTGGAAAAATGGAGTTTCAAAGAAAATATAGGTTTTCTAANCAAATGTCAGAGAGATTTTGTTTCTCAAGCCAAGACCAAAATCATTTTATTTTCTCATGATAGTCAGATGTCCACCATCCATCTTATCATAAATTTCGACTAAACCTTTTAGTACTTGCATGAGAAACTTGAGTCTCAGAATTAAACTATAATTTGTCACTTATTCAAGATAAAGCCCTGGAAAATTGAGAATGAAGAGGCTTTAAAAATACTTTGAAATTAACATAAATGGATCTGGTAGATTCTTTTACTGAAGGAGCAAATAAACATGTAACAGGTAATNAAAGTAAGAAAAACATCTCTAAAAGTAAAGTATATTTGCTATGAGACCACCCCCATATCTTCAGAATTGCATAGTAAGAAAACTTAAAGCTGATGGGCAGAGAACAACCATGTTGGATATAACAGATTAAATAAAAGAATTTCATTGTAACAAATTATTGAGTAAAATTCTATCCAAATCTCTCCTCTTGAATTAATCCCAACATGTTGCTGTTGTTGTGGTTTCCTTTACATTTGTAAAACTGAGAAGCAAGAAAAGTTCTGCAGTCAGAAGGTTGCTTAGTACTGTGTTTACTCTCTGAAGTCAACCACAATGTTCTCCTGGAGTGGAGGAAGTGAAGGCCATTCACAGCCTCTGGAGAATGAAGAGACTCATTGTAGAGAGTCTGGGAAAGATGCTCAACTATATCCAGGGAGTCCTGGAGCTGCCTTGTATATCCCTGTGCCGTGAAGCAACTCCTCTAACTNTAAATGTAAACCCAGAGAAAGGCAGGGTAGAAAGTTGGCTTCCAATTTTCAATAGAGANTTTTTCAAGACTCACATATTTTCAGAAAATCAACTCTGAAGCAGACTGAGTTGGTACAGACACAGAGTGGCACTGGGATATGGGTGGAGCATGCTTGGCTTGCATGCCTCTGAGACAATCCAAGAGGAGAGTGCAAACCAAGAGGGCACACAGCCTCCTGGCACAAGCTCACTGAGCAGCCTTTTTGTTTCCTTGCTTTTGTCTTGGCACTAAAGAGATGCCAATTAAAGGTGGGAACCACAAGAAATTTTTAAATTTGAGCCCATCTATCTGAACACAAACACATACACACACACACACACACACACACACACACACACGCGCACACACAGAGTAGGCTTAAGAGAGTCTTTTCACATATATAAGCATTAATGATACTGTTTTTAGATAAAACTTGTACTTTGAGTTTTAATACTTGATTTTTATCTTTCTGAGTACAACTGTTCCATAACAAATATCTTTGTTCTTAAAAGCACTGCAAGCATTTGTTNCTTTTGCTGTTGTTACTATCGATATAATAACTATCCTTTTATGAGATACTAAGTACTACTAGTAGGAAACCAGCTATAATCAGGTGACATATATACTTGATAGTCATCCTATTAATTATTTGAAGTAAGGTATATTATTACAATTTTACATATAAAGAAACCAAGATTCAGGACTGTTAAAAAATTTTCCAAAACTTTGCAAATATAATTTGAAAATCATAAATCTGAATTCAGTTCATTCATAACTGAATGAATAGTAATAATATTTTTCAAATTTTTACAAAAATTTTCAACTATTATATATGCATGAAATAACTATCATGTATCTATTGGTTCTATAGAAAGGTATCAATCATGATGCAGCAAGTTCCCCAAGGAGAGGAAGAACAGGCAAAAGACATTCTCAGAAAGACTGAGTGCAAAACAATTCAAAGATTTGCTGAAAGGAAAAAACATGAAATGAATTCATGGTATGGTCTCTATTTCTCAAAAGACAGTGAATTAGCATTAATACACCTAACCACTTAGAGAACATATAGAGAAATGAAAGAGGTTAATCATTNCAGACTAATCAACTAAAACATTGAAATGACCTGAGAAAGGATGCCACATGATATTAAGCATAAANAAAAATAATTATAGCTGTTTACATAGAGGAAATGAGATCANGAGCCTTGAAAGTCAGTGGGATAATTTTGACATTCTTTAGTTAAAGAAAAAGACACAGAGCGTTAATAATCAGTGGAATATATTAAGCATGGTACAGTGGGCAAGTCAGAATAAATTGCCAAATTGAAATATTCCGAGGTAAACATAAGGTTTAAAAATAAAATTTCATCTTATAGGAACAGGTAAAATAGACACAGGGATGAAATTCTCCACATAACGCTCATGCAGGGAGTTAATTTCTGTGAAATAAAAAAGGAGGAACACTGGGCTCAACTAAGAGAAAATTAAAACTCTTCACTCTGAAGAGTAGAGGTTTGGAAAAAAGAAGGAATGTGTAGGTGTGCATGTGTGAACATGGGTATGTGTATATGTGTGTGTGCACACATGTGTGCATGTGCTCACATGCACATGCAAGGACAAGCACAAGCACATTGGGGGTGAGAATTACAAGTGACTTTATTGTGAGGTAAAGAATGATAGGTCACATTAAGAATGCATGGAAGCTAACAAGCACAACCATTGCTGCCTCTTCAAACTATGAGTTCCCATGGAGGAATTAGAAAGTAAAAACAGGCTTACATTTAGTTTTCGATTGTATTGGCAAAAAGGGGGTGTATTTATGTGCTGATAGGAAATGGCCACAAGAGACACAAGAAGATGAATTAGCTGTCGTTGTAGTAATCCAGAGATGGATGATGAGGGCTTGAACTAAGAAATTTGTAATNAAGTTGAGTAAGAGTTATATATGAGAAATACTTAGTAGGCAAAATTAGTGATTGGTTGGAAATTTACTGACTGAAAGATACAATGATGTTACCATTAACTGGCATAAGTACTGTGTAAGAAAATAGCCCATTCTTGGAGAGTAGATAGTTAACTAAATTTCAGATACATAAACTCAAAATGGTTCTCAGTGGCTAGACATATACTCTAGAGTTCATGTGAAAGATCACAATTGGTGGGAAAGTTATGAGCTAGCATTAGTCACCAAGTAAAACTCTTGAAAGTGTGGGAACTTCCTGGATGACCTAAATTGGCAACATCCTGAGAGAATCAATAAAGAAGGAAAAAAGACTAGGTGGGAGAAAAGGGGGAAGCCTACGAGTGAACAAGAAAAGAAAGGGAGGTAAGGGGAAACCTTCAGGGAACTGCATTTCTGAAAGCCTAGAGTGGTCAACAGTATTAATGCAGGAGAAAGGCCTTATAAACTGAGGAGAAAGAAGTCATCGGATTAGTATGTGTGCTATTCCTTACTGCACTAGCTTACCTGGATCGGAGGGTCCAAAGTCAGAGTCCAGTGGGAAAAATGAGGCACAGGAGGAATGCAAGACAGAGACAGAAAACTCTACTACTGTTCCTTGAAAGCATCCAGGCTCAGGAAGAAGACACGAGTTCTGAGAGATGGTTGAAATTGCTCAGAGGCTAGGTAGAAAGAGGCAATAGCAAGGAGTAGTTGAAGAGGTCATGATTGATACTAGTTCTTCACGAAGATGGAAAACAAGCACAATACAGAAAATATCCATAGAATACTTCAAAAAAAAAAGTCTAAGATTTGTTTGAAGGAAAAAAATTATGCGGCAGGAGCTCATATCTGTCATGACTGGGATAAATGTTCATATTCTGTGCCTCAGTTAAAGCTCCAGAATCCAATTGCAAGGCTGTGTCTTATTTCCTGGCATTTTCAGTGAAGATGCAAAGGACTTGGAAGGTTGCAAAGCTGCAGCAATGCCAAGAGCACAGTTTTTATACACATAGAGGGATCGATGCTGACTCTCCTGGGGAAGTGATCAAGAGCACACTTGTTCTCATCTAAAAACTGAAGCCACAGTTCTGATTGAAGACATAAAAAGACATGAGAAAGAAAACTATGATACTATCTTCTTCTTACATCTAGGCTGTGAAAAAGTAAACATTTCAATTTGAACATTACACCAAAATGTTGAAGGGATAAAGTTCCATGAATATATTTGTATTAATTTATTAATGTTGTTGACATGAATGATTTCTCCCTAGAAGGCAAGGTGTAGTTAGGAAAGTATTGCTTCACTGGATTTCTCCTTATTGAATAAATTCTGTAGAAGATGGATTCACATTAATTTCATTTGAAGTGAAGCTTATTTATAAAGATTAAGACAAGATAAAAATGCCCTGTACAGTTGCACCGTAAAGACAACGCTTTCTGTTTTAATGACTGCTCCCCATGTACATGGGACATGGAAGCACAGCTCTCAGTCTTATATGAAACTGGCATAGAAAGATATTTAAAGGTAAGAAAATTGTCTGTATGATTATTCTAATTTTAGTGTGAATATTTTAGTTATAAAATGATGAAGTACTATGGAGGTAGCAAGTTGGTAAAGTGTTTGCTATGGAAACATGAGAACCTGGGTTAGGATAAACAGTGCCCACATAAAAAGTTGGGTTGAATTCCTAGCACAGGGGAGGCAGAGACAGGAGGCTTGCTGGCTATCCGTTCTAAACAATCAGTAAACCACCCTTCCTCAAAAACAAAACTGAGGGGATGAGAGAGCTGGCTCAGCAAATGAAAGCTCTTGTCACTCTTTCAGAGGACCCAGGTATGGTTCTTAGCACCCGTGCGGCAGCTCACAACCACTTATAACTCTACTTCCAAATCTGAGTGTGTGGCTTCTGAGGGTACCACACACATACACATAGATACAGGCAAAATATTCAGAAACATAAAATTTAAAAAATGGATAATCTTTGAAAAATAAAAAAAAACATTGAAGGCCAAGAACTCATCAGGTAAATCCTGCCTCCCTTAATTTTATCTCCAGAACCCACATAAAAATGGAAGAAGAGAACTGATCCCACAAAGTGTACATACACACACACACACACACACACACACACACATACACACACACACACATGCACATACAGTAACAGTAAATTTTAAAGTAAGATTGAGAAGGTAAAGAAGACACCTAATGGCAACTTATGGCCTCCAGGTACATGTGTACCCACACCCAAGTACACACACAAGAACATGTACATTCCCATGGAAAAAAGTTCAAAGAACTCAANTTTTCCATAAATTGATAATATTTCATGTCCTATCCTGGTCTCCAAAAACAAATCAATTAGAATAATACATATAAGAATGTTAATTACTGCTAAGATAAATTTGGTTTTTATAACCATGTACAACCTACCCAAATTTACATGATAGATTAATTACTAGCAATTCTAACCTTTTCCTCTTACCATTACTATGTCTCTCATATATAAACATACACTTCTCAATGTTGTGATCTCAGAGTCAATAAACATTAGGTTAAAATGTCCCCAATCCAATCCTAACATATGCACCATGAGGCCAAAGACACGTGATTTATCCTTGACATGGAACAAACTGTATGATTAAAATGATTTCATATTGTCATGTCAGGTTAGCCCAATTCCAGTCTCCTCATCACACCTTCTCAAGACAAAACCTCTTTCTGTTTTAGGCTTCCATCTTGCACTGAATGCATGTGTGGGATAATAATAATCACAATAATCTATTCCGGGCTTGAGGTAATAGTGTTAACAAAAAAAAAGGAACAGGAGGGATGGGAGATGAACTCACATTTACCAGGAAGTATATCAGAATTATACATGTCCGTATAGCAGAATTATTCACCTAACACCATGCAGAGGTTAGGTTTTGGATTATTTTTTCCTCAAATGATGTTAAATTTATAATGGTTTGCCAAAAACTTCAGTCAGTCTTATAAGTAAAATGAATCAACAAAGTCCCAGAGTTTACATTTTAGTGCATAGAGGGCAGATGCCACATCAATATCAGAAGAAGTCTGGTCAAAGACTTAATATAGTGCTTCACCAGTGTGAACAAAGGTCACCCACAGAGGTCTGATTCTCAGACCATATCCAACCTCACTAGATATATTTAAAAAGGATAAGACCTGGAAGCTGTGTCAATAACAAGATCTGCAGGTGACCCCTTACGCGATACTAAATCATGGGGGAAGCACACACTGAACTGGTCAATATCATGGATTTCCTAACCTNCCATGTAGNNACAGAGATAAGTATTCAGAGTGACACTTNACTGTGGTTTAGAGAATAATTATGTATTTATTACACACACACATTTCTGTTGTGTTCTTGGCTTTTCACTGTGCTCAGAAGTGATCAGTATCCAGAGTGCACCGCTCAAGTATTTTGTCCACTGAAACAATTCTTTCTAGTGTCCTCAGTAGTAGGTCATTGTAGCATCATGGTGCACCTAAAAATCAACTTTTTCCTACCCATTCTTGCNTATTTGTGTGACCACATGACTNAATTCCAGCCAACCATAAATAAGTTTAAATGTTTTGAAGACGTAAAAGATTCCATTTAAGAAATACAGAGTCACAGCTTTCTCATTCTCTATCCAGATGCCTAGGAAACTACATGCAATTGCTGGATCTCTAGCAGCCACCAAGGACTGTAAAATCAAAGCCTATATACTAGGGATAAAAGAACAGAGAGAGAGAAAGATTGAGTCCCCACCTATTTTCAGTGTACCACCTCTTCACTCTACTTGAGAGCTTCTTTTGCATAAGAAAAAAGCTTCTGCTATATTTGTCTTGATTGAAACTGTGTTCTAACACATGAAGCACTCTAAAATAAATAATGGTGAGTGTAGAACAATTTATGAATGAGAATATCTTAAGCGGTATAGTCATCCTCTGNTCCTTTGTGCCTCCTTTGAAATGACGTCATCCAAGCACTGCTGTGTCACACATCTAATGCTTCCTGTCTATATTCTTACAAGATAAATCATAGATATAACATCATCAAATATGGGGTCAAGAGACCCCAATATTTAAAAAATCTATGTGTACTTTTTCTCTTGCTAGTTTGAAGCTAGCTTGGGATCAAGTTTCAGTGTAGGNTTGTAGCATGGGTATTGACAATTTGTAATCCATGAGCCAGATTTGGCCCTTAGACATATTAAATTTGCCTTATTCAATGCTTTCTGAAAAAAATGTTAATTTGGAATGCTTAAAGTAGGCATGCATGTGTCTTCAGTTCTCCACGAGTCCCATCATCCCCTGCTAATACACAAAACTATTGCATCACTGTTTATGTTACATGTCTAGCTTCTTGAAAGCACTGAAGTTCACAGTATGTACTCCCTTCTGAGCCTTCTCTCTTCATCACTCATGCAGTGTTGAATAAAATGATTCATACCAAAGACTATTCTCTAAGATTAAGTATGCCTAGTGCTAATAACAAAAATGTGCATAGCTCCCAAGATGTTACATTTTGATTTGGAAATAAAATTTTACTGTAAATGGCCTAGTATTTTTCTCTTACAAAAAACAAATGTGGAACATTCCAAAGCCTCCCTACACCATACACACCAGAGGGAAGCAGGGNATGGGGCAGGGAGAGTGGAGGGTGGCGAGATCTTGAAAAGCTGATTTTATCATCTTGCTACATTATACTTTCAACTAAAGTTAGCCTAACTCCCAAACTCTTTATTTTTAGTTTCTAACAANCTTTTAAAATCCAAATCAATCTTTAAACTTTAGTGAGAGATAGTTCTATTTTGGCCAGAAATGTCTAAAACTTTATTTACTTTCTCTTAGTATCCATATGTGTTCCTATCAGGCTGACATTGTACTTACATTTCATATTCCACAGTCAAAAAGAAAACAGCTATACTTTAAACTAACAAAAGAAAAGGCTAAGCTTATAAGTATATACTTACATACAAAGCCTGCTTTCTATAACACATATTCAAGGGAACACAAAGGAAATACCACTATCCATGCTACTTATAGCAACAATTTGAAATTTNTATGTTCTTGACATGCAAGCCTCAGACTTTTCTTTAATNTTAAAGCATTCTCCATATTTAGTCTTCCTCAAATTCAAAAATTACATGAGATTACTAGAATCTGACAGGGGAAATGAAGTATAACAAGTGTCCACACAGTATCAGTGTGCACCCACGTATGCATGGAAAGTGAATCAAGTGTAAGCTAAGTGACTCTGAATACACTAGGTTACTGAGTTACAAATACTATCCTGACTTAGACACACACTTTTCTGCAATTAATTTTTGTCACATCTATTTGAATTACTGTCCACAATGTCTATACGAGAATTTACTTTCTTTGTAAAAAACCTGTAGTTTGGGGCTTGAGGTTCTTTGCTATTTAATGACACTAGGGTAAAAGAGTTTGGTTCAGAGGCAGAACCTTTTTTGAACCAACCTCATAGTCTTAACTTATGTAAATGAATATTAGAGAAAGGTAAACCCCTTTTTTTCCAGTAACATCCATAGAATAAATGGAATGACTTAGAAGGTTTTTAGCATATGGCCTACCCTACAAGACTTTCAAACATCTTACATCTTTTGTTTGTACACACAGTCAATTAGTTCCATACTTTACAAAAGTTAAGCACATAATTTTAATATAAGTTGGGAATGAAGTCTGTACATTTTAAAGTTGGCCCACTGGCAGGGGAGGGGAGTGAGCAGATTCCTGATCATTGGACTTTTTACAGTTATTCTAAAGCTTCTGTTTGTTTTCCTCTTTCCTAACTTCTCTGTCCTTGCATTTACAAGCAACACAGACTTTCCATGGCATTATGAAGAAACATGTTAAGTTTGACCTTTTATAAATTCCCTCACTTTTTGAAATATAGAAACTGACTTGAAAAGTTCCAAGGTTTTAGAAAAGGGCCCCCTCTATGGGACTATGACAGACTTGAAATTCACCTCCAGAACCTTCTTTTCCCTCCTTATAGTTTTCTAGAACATATAGTTGCTAAACACAGTTTCTAAACATTTTTAGAGGAAAAATACAGGGAGGCAGGAGACAAATGTNTAGAGATGGGTTGATACCCACATGAAGAAGACAGTAACAGACATACTAACGTGTGTGCTAAGTTGAAGGCTGAGTTCAGTGCTAGCAATGTCTCAGATCTATGCTGGCCTATTACAGATGAGAACATGTCTGAATCTGGCATTTCAACCCTCAAAAGTTAAGGATTTAAGAATCAATGGAGTTGTTTTTTGTTGTTGTCCTGTTTTGTTTTTTATAATATTCTATAGTAGCCATACCATTTTGCTTAACAACATGACCCAAGTAAGATATGCCTTAAAAGGAAGGAAAGGGAAAAAGGAATGAGCAGAGGGAGGGAGGGAAGAAGGAAGGAAGGAAGGAAGGAAGCAAGGATCTAAGGGAAATGTCCTTATCAATACTGCATGCCAAATTAGTTATATATAAGGCGTGCTAATATCCTGCCTTCAACCATTCACCCCCTCCTTCCTACCCCCACCCCCGGGAACCACACTGTCCTGATAACCAAGTCAGTGGGGTGGGAAAATACCGCAGTTTAAGATATCTGGCTTCTATCAGTCTCTGTCATAGAGAAATAAACTTGACTCTATCTCAGTAAGCAAACACGATTTTAAGACCACAGATGAAAACGTCGGGAGGGGAGGATGAGGCTGTGAGGAGAAGGAATAAAGAGCAAAGACAAAGGAAATTCCAAGCTATCAGAGCTGCCGCAGAGGTTTTTTCTAAACAAAGACTTTCATGAAGCTGCTGAAGTTCGCACAGGAAAGACTCCACCCTGCCCAGCTTCTGCAGCGGCTTTCCCTGCTCAGAAAGCGCCAGCCCACACAACTGACTCTAACTAAAAGTGCCTTCGGGGCTCCGTTTTAAGCACTCTTCTTTTCTTTTAAACACCCCACTCTTAGGTACAGGCAAAAANACTGATCTGATCCTGGTTCTTCCTGGACGTCAGAGCCTACTCTGCCAGGACAGGCACAGAAGCTCCNGAGTCAAGCCGTTTCCCAGGTGCAAATCCCACAGCCCCCTTCTCAGACTTCAAACCAGAATCTCTTCACGCTCTTCCTGAAGCTTAACATTCCATCTAGTTCCCAAACCAAGCCATAAACACCATAAGCAAAGCAAAAGGCAAACTCACCGATCTCTTGTTCCTGGGCTTTTATTGAGACACAGTGCCCTAATAAAATAGTGAGAATGAGGAGAGGTCTTGCTACCACCCAGTTTGCCATCACGTNTAAATATGAGACATGGGTCCTCCTGGGAACGAGGAGTAGATACTGAGGTCACTGCAGCACCCTGAATTCCGCTGGGGGCTTTTTTTCAGCACCAGCCCCCAGGCCGCCTCAGCCTGTTTCAGCACCAGCTCCGTCACAGTCTGCGAAAACTTTTTTCAAGCGATGCAGCTTTAAATAGGAAGAATGCTGCCTCCACTTCTTTTCCTGCCCCTTTCAGCTTGTTCAGGCTCATAACCATCCAGTGTCTGCCAAGCAACAGTCTGATTGATGGTAAACAACCAAATCAGAGCGCGCGCTTCTGCGACTGGAGTTTTCACTACTTCTTGTAGATTTTAAACGCAGATGGAGCCAAACAGAGACAAACTTTTATTTCTTTCTGTTGAGTGTGTGTGTGGTTTTTCTTTTCCTTCTTCTTCTTCTTCTTCTTTTTTTTTTTTAAGAAAGCCTATTAGAAGGAGTTTGATCCTCCCCTCCCTACCCATCCCCCAGACACACACCCACCGACTTTTCCAGAGACACTAAAAAAGCTGTAGGGAAGATGTACAGCCTTTTAGTGGGATTTTTTTTTCTTTTGCATTTAGGTAATTCAGATTATCTTCACCACCTTAAGCCTTTAAAAGGCCCTATTTTTAACCCTTTCTTTTGACTGCAGTGGAAGAATTCTTGTCTCAGTTCTCATTCTGTTTCCTTTTTTATGCCCTGAGAGGATTTTTGAGGAAGAGAGGCAGGATAGAACAACTGCAAAATGAACTTGAGATTAACTTATTTCCATACTTCTTAAGGAGCAATATCTACACGTTTTCCTTGTCACAGAACATTTTATCATGTTAAAAAAAAGAAAAGTCTACCGAGGGTTGTGTAGACTGAGGAAAACACATTGCTTTTGGACGCAGAAAGGGTGGGTTCCAGCGTCAGATCTGCCACTCACCAATTTTGTGAATTTATACATAGTCCTTATCTCTGTGCACTCAAATTTTCTTGTTGGAAAAAAAGGGCTTTTCCCTGACTAGTGTGCAGGATCTGGTGACACTAAAATGAGTAGTGTGCTATTAACTACATTCCAAATTGCAAAGAGCTATGTAAAAGTGGATGGTGCTGTTATTAAACCTAAACCAGCTTTCCAGGGAACATGGTAGTCTCAGCTGCACATTCCTGTTAAGAGCAAAAGCCATTAACTTTCTGCCCTGCTCAGGCTTCACAAAAGCTAAATGCCTTCAGTTCATTTGAAACAGCCTAACATATTTGGTACTGTGAGTCCTCAAGGATCAGGAGTATGTCCCACACCATGTGAGTGACTCAGCTGTTAATAATTATTTGGCACTGATCAAGTACCTTGAGCCACACTGAACACTGGGGGGAGGATGGCTTTGGTAGTTTGAATGTAATTGTCCCCATAAGCTCATAGGGAGTGTCATTGTTAGGAAGTGTGGCTTTGTTGAAGTAGCTACAGCCTCGTTAGTGGAAGTGTGTCACTGTGGACGTGGGCTTTGAGGTCTCATATATGCTCAAGCCATACCAAGTGTTTCAGTTCACTTCCTGTTGCCTGCAGATCAAAGATGTGGAATTTTCAGCTCTGTCTCCAGCCCCATGTCTGCCTGCATACCATCATGTCCCACCATGATGATAATGGACTAAACCTCTGAACTTTGAGCCACTTAATTAAATGTTTTTCTTTATAAGAGTGACCATGGTCGTGGTGTCTCTTCACAGCAATAGAAACCCTAACTAAGACAAAATGAAGGCCATATCTATCATCTTTAAGAAACATATGTAACTGATGAAAAAATAAGTCTACATGAAACAAAAAATACAAACCAGATATATAACTATGTGTGGAATCATTTAACCCAAAATAAATTAAAAAAAAAAGAAATCGTCTATAATTAGAATAGGGATATAGGCTTGATTTACTATTTAATTTCCTTAATAAAAGAAATCCAAGAGGATTCAGTTTGAGAGGTGCAGATAGACTCTGGAGAATTTCAAAGAACAGCTTTCTAGCCCTGTATAGTGACTTCCCTCACCAATATAGCTGTTCCCATGGCTGTCTTGCTCCCACTTAATGAATGGGCTAAATGAAGAACAAAAATCAACCTTCTTCTAATTCTTTGAACAATATCTGAGAAAAACCATGATGTTAACACTCTTGTTAATCCCTCATCAAGGAAATTTCCTTTTGCAACAGATGAAGATCACTTCAGAAAACTACAACTAATTAAAATGCAGAGTTGTGTAGCCAACTCCCAATGGAAACATCTACAAAACAACTCCTGAACCTAAGACTCAGAGAACCAGGAAGAGGAGATAAAAAGAGTCAAAGGCTCAAGGAGTTTGCTGTGAGACAGTGTCTCCAACTAACAATGTCAGAAGCTACACCCATAAAGTCTCACCACCATGACTGCCTAACTATGAGCTGAACAAGGAAAACACCAATAGACATGCCAAAGTGGACAGAGGAAAGACCAAGAGGCCTCAACCTGACACATAACTACAGGCAACTAAGGAATGCTGAGCATAGGAGGAATAGCTTTCCCCAGGGAAGGGCATACCAACTGGTTATCCAATATCAAATGGTAATCTCTGAAAACATACATGCAAGTAACCTGATACAGACTGAGCAGGTTGCATTTATGCACTTAGAAATAGTATGTCTGTCTGTGTGTGTGTGTGTATGTGTACATATATGCATATAACTACAATTAATGAAAAAGTAGACCATAAGTTTGAACAAGAAAGGGTATATGAGAGGGAATGAAGAGAGGAAAGGGAAGAGAGAAATGATGTAATTATATTATAATTTCAAAAAGCAAAGAAAAAAATATCTTGTTAAATAATCAAATGGGAGTGACAGAAAAATAAATACAGGAAAAACATAATTTTCTCTGAGATTACCGGTTTTCTTCTACTATGAGACCATTTTAGATACTAACATTATCCTGGCACCAAAACTAGACCAATTTTTTGTGTATCTTGTAATCTTCACTGAAGTACTGAGATAACAGATGTTGGTGGAGAATCTACAACTCTTGGAAACTATTTCCAGGCTGAAAATTCCAAGATGATAAGGTAAGATTGCAGGATCTGCAGCATATTGAGCAAACCTACTCCTCAGAATCTGCTCCCATNAGCTTCNACTTGCTGCTGTAATAGTTATTGTATGCTTATTAATATAGGTATTTTTAGTTTAACTGTGGGCATAACTTTCATAGGAGAAACTAAAAACACAATGCAACCCTCTTCCAGACACCCATAGCTTCTATCATCTTTTTGCATCAAACCAGGAATCTGTAATAAGACCATAAGAAACATTTTCCTAAGAGCTGAGATAAATCAGTATTTGTATTGTGGTTGTCTATGAGCTTCTGCCATCTGTTGCCATGAAGCCATAAATAGTGAATTGTTTCCAGCTAGGGCTTTTCTTCCATGTTTATCATTGGGTGCTACACAACAATGTGAAAAATTCTAGAATGTACACAAGTGTCAGCAGATGTACCCGTTTACCAGATGTAGTTGAAATCAAGTGCCATTATTTCTTAGTCTTTAGAGAAGTAGAGAATGAGCTCTAGCCATTGCTGTTGGAGCAGGGCTGTCAGAACCCAGGCCCAGTTC
>LZPO01035877.1:20939-34166 GCA_001675575.1 Neotoma lepida | reverse complement strand
CACACACACACACACACACACACACACACACACAGAGCCATGACAGAGACATCCTTTCCCTTAAACCAGGAAACCATAATTCTAAAATTTCATACAGAAAAGACAGAAGACAGAAACAACAAAATAAAACACCCAACCCCCAGAGCGGTGTTGAGTCTGACGCACGTGCACCTTTGACCCTGCATCCTGACCTTTCACCTCATTTGCCATTTAGGTAAAATTGGTGATGGGACACTGGAATGGAATGTTTTGAGATAGGATCTAAGAAATTTTTTTTTTTAATTAAACCTCCTATGTGCTTCTGATACGGAGCCAGGTGATGGCAAAATCACTTTGTACACGGCAATTGAAATGTCAAGATGTTTCTGAACCTGCAGGGGACTCTGGGAAAGGGGCAGCATTCCCAGAATAAAGCTCCTGGGCTTTGGGATCAGAGGGACCCAGTTGCAAANCCCCTCATTATTGGCTGTGTGGCCATAGAAATTCTCAATCTTCTCCCAGCTTCAGTAACAACTATCAGTATAATGGGAGGAATAAGACCAGCTTATAAAGAGGCCAAGGGTTAGAGGTCATTCCAGTTGTTCTTTGTGACTGGAGGCATGCCATCTTGACCGTGACCAACACTCTCAAGAGTGAAGGTTCAGTCAGATTCCTTAAGGCAGTGCTCAGTGAGGTACAGACATACCACAACCAAATTTATTTTAGAGAAACTGAAGCTCTGAGTTGGGCACAGTTTATCTTAGTGGACAGAAANCAAATAGATCTGGATTCAAATCCTAACTCTGCCAACCAATAAGNNGTATAAATCCAGGCAATTTGCAGTTTCTCAGCTTCAGTTTCTTGGTCTATAAAATGGATGCTGAGAGTCACTCCATAATGTTACAATCCACTCAACACAGTGTCCACACACAGAACACACACACAGGTGGATCTCTTTTCCTGCTGTGATCATTGTACATCTGCCCGNGGCAGGTGTGTAGGTATCAACAGTGTCAGACTGTGGGGAGTATGAACGAGCAAGCTGGTGAGTGGAGTCTTGTAGCCCTCAGAAGTAGGCTGGAAGGAAGAGAGCACAGGCACAGTTTAATCTGTTCCCTTTCTGCTGAAGGATNCCTGGCTACAAATATTCTCTGTGATGTTTTCCTCAGATAAGTTACAAATGTGCCCAGACTTGCCTTGAAAGGATTTCTGCAATCTAATAGGCTAGGGTGTTAGTCCTGATAGTGTGAAATCCCTTTAGCAGCAAACCGGGCTGTCAGCAAGGCCTGGCCCTTCCTGAGTGTCTGCCCTTAAAAAGTCAGATAAGAAAAGCCTTGCAAAGGGGCACATCTGCCTGTGGAATGCAGACAAAGGCTCTGAGGAGAAGTTGTCCTCCTTTTTCAGGACTGAATCTTCTGGGGGTGGGGTGGTTATTTCTGAATATAGGGATTCTGGATTTGAGGGGTAACCTCCAATATTTAATACATGAAGCCCCTGAGTTGTTTCTGGANCACCCTGGGTGTCCTCTGTCCTGAAGATGTCTGAGCAGAGTTGGAAAGACTGGCCAGCACATGTGCTACCTGGCAGTGAGGCACAGAGTGNCAAAGACTTGCATGGGGATTGGCGGGATAGAAACTTTATTCCAGTTAATACAAACGGTGCATGAGACTCATTACATGACAGAGGAAATCAAATTCACTGTCATTAGTAGGGACTTTTCAGGACACAGATAAAAGAAAGCAGACTCAAACTACTGTGTGTTGGGGTGGCTGCTTGGTGCTGGGGATGGCATCTAGGACCTTGGCTTACCTAGCATGGGCTGCAAGGAAGACTTGGTGTTTTGTTTGTTTGCTTTTTCCCCTGAAACAGAGCCTCTCTGTGTAGCCCAGGCTGGCCTTGAACTAATGAGTCTTCTGCCTCCACCTCTTGAATGCTGGGACTGTCACAATAAAATAGTGTAGATTCAGTGGCTTAAGCCTTGGGGATCAAGATGTTAGCCCTGTTGGCTTCTGGGAAGGGTTCCTTCCTGGCTGGCTTTTGCAGGGACCTCTGGCTGTTCCCTCTTCTGCCTATCCTCTCCTGGCCCTTGCTCTGCATGCAGGAGGGAGTACTGTGGCATCTCTTCCTCTCTTCATAAAGAAGTAAGTTAAATGGTATCATGGCCTCATCCTTTTGGTCTCATTTAATTGTTTCCGTACAGGTCCTTTCTCTAGATACAGTCATATGAAGGGGGCTGGCGCTTTAGGCGTGTGAATTTGGGGGGATGTGTTGTCTAGAACACAGTCCTAATCATTTTAAAGTCACAGCTCAGTGGTACATTGTTGGGCAGCCATCACCAGTGCTTTCATCTTGCAAATCTGAAACTATGGATTGAACAGGAACTCCCCCTTCCTCCCTCCTCTTGGCTCTGGCAGTCACCATTCTGCTCTTTGTCTCTCAACTTGGCAGCCCTAGGTGCCTCATGGAAGTGAAATCACAGGGCATGTGCTCTCTTGTGACTTCATTTCTCCAGACGCCACATTTTCCTGTCACTACCAGCAGCAGGGGCAGGTCAGCAGGTCCACCTGCTATGTGAGCCCTGGGGACAGTTGAGGTTTGTCAGGGCCAGGGGCAGGAGCTATGTTGCTGGCAGGTCTAAAATTCAAATGAGGGTCCCTCTGGCTTGAAGCCTTGGTGTTCTGTTGTGCTGTTTCCTTTGCAAATCCTTTACTGCACTGTAACAGGCTATAGTCCTGCCTTTGTTAGAAGGCATGTGTCTTCTCATGGTGTAAACGTCTTATAATTTACAGTACACATTCTTCTGAAAGGTCCCTAGGCTGGGCTATGGTGGTGCCCTGCCACATATACTTACTGTTAGGAGGCCCAACATAATCTAACCAGGTATATATGATATACACTGGCCTCTTGACCACTGACTTCTCATGCACCCTCCCTTGCTCATGGCCCACCACCTTGTAGGTATCTTCCCATCCCAATGTGGCCAAGTTACTTCCCCTTCACAATGCTTACTGTCTCTACCCGCTTTTTTCATGGCTGCTAAGTGCTGCCCAACTCAAGCGTCATTTTAACTGCCACTTTCTTGGGGATGTAGGTCACCCTCCTTTGTTTTCTGGGAGTACTCTGTGACAAGAGTCTCTTCTCTAGCACTGAGAACTATGTATATCATGATTAGCCATGTGATTATTTGTGTGGTGGCTGTGAGTACTCATGCACCCATTTACAGATGTTCTTTTTGAGAGCCTACTACATGTNTACTAGGTGTTGACTCTCCCAGGAAGGCACTATGGCTGAAGCAGTGTGATAGAGTCCAGGTTGGACAGACTTTGTTCTGTCTTCCACCCCAGTCTCCACAGTAAGAACAGAAAAAAGAATGAATGAAGAAAGGAGAAAACAGTGCCATGCTCAGCTATCACTGTCCATCCCTGCCATCTGCGTTCTCTTGTAAAGCAGGAACTAGCCCCGTTTATCTGCAACTCTGCAGCACCAAGCATAGTACCCGTATGAAACTGGAGCTCCAAACAAATGCACACACTGCTTAATGAATCAATGAGTGATTCCAGCAATCAATTTAATTTGGCATATGCCTTCCTCGTAGGTGTGCCCATTAATTACCAATTACCAATGTTTACACTCCAGTGTGTAACCATTTTTTTGCTAGCTTCTATGAACTCTCTGGGCTGAGAGAATTGGCTTCTCAAATGACTTCCTGCATAAATTAGCCCATCTGAAAGTGAGTGTTTATCCCGGGCTCTTTGAAATTCACGTCATTCCCACCAAACACTGCTCAGCCGATTCTTTAATTCCAGTCACCTGGGATTTCTTCTTACCTTTGTTGCCAGCCCCAGCCTAANGCCACTTATCTTATCCACCTGGATTTACATATCAGAAAGGTCTAATCAAAGCCCGTCTGATTGTCACATCCACCCCTGTTACAAATCTGCCATCTAATCAAGAAGCCATACAGCGAATCAACATGCGCTTCTTTCAGAATTCTTTTGCAGGAAAATGGGAAAGCAGGAGTCAGAACCGTGAACAAGGACAGCAACAGTCAGTCCCAGCTGGGGGGAAAAATCCCCTCCCTGGATACACAGCACCGGGAAGGGAGCAAAGAGGCAAGTGGCTTTGTGTGCTGTTTGATACAGTCCTGGGTGTGGGAGGAAAAGTTAATGTACACCAAGGAACATTTCTAGTGTGTAGGGTGCATTGCATCTCTATCTGAAGCTTCTTAGACCCCTGAGCCTTCAGAGGTAAANGATCAGGACTTCTTCAGCCCAACACCTTCACTCCACATTTTATGAGCTGAGGTGGCTCATAGAGAATAGCTAGCAACAAGAAACGTCCATTGTACTCTTAGAAGGGCTGGGCTCTGCAGGCATGATCTCATTGTGCACTCACATCTAATGTTTTGTAGATTATCTTATTTTCTTATAATACAGATAAGGAAAATAATGAGCAATGATATTTTCTCATAATCATAAGCAGGAAAACCAGGACGCTAACTTAGATCCTTATTTCATTAGCACTTTTTTTTTCAGATGAAGCCAACTTAAAGTTTAAAATGTGCAAGTAAGTTATCTGAAAAAAANTTTTTTTAATGTATTTTCTGATTGAGTAGACTGGACTGGGAATCTACATTTTAAATAAGCTCCAAGAACGTCATCCCAATTCCATCACTGTCTTGGATATCCTTCAGCGAATCTCTTTATTTCTCCAAGCCTCTGTTTCTCCAGCTGTACAAGAGACATGGACAAACACACAAACAAATAAAACAAAAAACCCAAAACCACATCAAACAAAACAAAACAATAACAAAAAATGAAAACAAACAAACGAAAAAAAACCCAANCTGGTTTCTTTTTCATAATTGCATGTCCTGGCTTAATGGCCCGCTCTTCATAAGTCTCTCTGGATTACATAGCAAGGCAAAAAGCATGCAGCAGACATCAGATTCTGTGTGGGTCATAGTCCATACCAGTACTGTGTTAGGTATGGGAGAGCTGAAGAAAGGACTGCAGGAAATGCAGGGTAGGATGTACAGTGTGAGGACTGTGGGGACTCAGAAGGCAGCCTCCTAGCCAATGCCTGGAGACCAGCAGGCTTCTTACGGGACAATAGAAGAGGGATACAGTACTTAGAAGGAATTAATTGGTGTATGGTCATTGTAGGACAAGGTGACAGGGCAGTTTCTCATCCAGGGGGCCAGATACCCAGACTGTGGGAACTGATAGGGCTGGAAGCCAGCCTTATCAATGGCTTCTGAAAGAGTCCATGAAAGGCTCCCAAGTTGCTCTAGGTCTCCTCAGTGACAGCCTGAAGCCAGCCACATGGTTGCACCAGGCTCTCAGTTAACTTCCTCATTTACTAACACAGCTCCCTTGTTTCTCCAGGGAGGATTTTTTTTCTCTCCTCCCCTGCTACAGCTTCCAGCTCCCAAGACCCACTATACCTTTCATCCCTCAAAAAGCAGAAGAGGATGCTTTGGAATTTAAAGCTTTTGTTGGTTATTATGGATGGAGCTTCCATGGTGATTCTTCTTTGTTGGCTTGAGCTTTTCCTGAAGATAAAGTTGAAGTTATTTCTATAGCTGAGAAGACAGACTGAGGTGAAATTAACTGTGAGCTAGNGGGAGAGTCAGCACTGTGTCCTGATGACCAGCAAGGCCCCTTGCTTGGAGCAGTGACTTTTCAAGATGGTGGCCTCCTGCTCTGTCAGCCATAATAGAGTCCAGAAGGCTGATGAATACGCTGGATACCTCTTCAGGAACACTGAAGATCATTTGGGATAGTGCAGGGTTCCGACCTTGGAAGTGTCTAGCTCTCCCTACCTAGGACAACTCAGCTCTAGGGGTGACAGGCAGCAGCAGGTGATGTTGCGAGTTGTGTCCACTGCTTTATAACCCATTCTGAACTAGATTACAAACATCACTCCAAAATGCCTTTCCACAGCATAAATAAAACAGCAAGTAATGAAGTCATTAGCAAACAAATAAATAAATAAAGCAAGTAATTTGCATTAAAATGGTATGAAACAGGACCACATCTATTCAAGGATGTATTCCAATAACAAAAGGCCAGATTTCCACAATGCCGAAATCTCTGTTACCTTTGTACCAACCTAGTACTGCCTTGCCTCAGTTTTCTTGCAGGCACAATAGAGATAACACTTGCTGACTCTGGGTGTGGTGAGTCAGATGGTAATGTGTGTAACTCACACCTAACATCTGCTCAGCACGTGGTAAATGCCAAAGATTTTAAGCAAAATCAGCATACTCCTGAGTCATACACTTGGCAGCTGGCTCCACATAGCCTCAGGGTGGAAAGAGCCCCAGGTCCTTTCCTGGTTCTCTTGGCTCTTTTGAAACTACCGTCTGGGCTTTTCCTAGCAACTTTCAACCCTCTGACCTTCTGTGCATACTGGACAATACTTCCAGCTCCGGGCACTCTACTGGCTTCTCTGTGGATGGGTACTACCACAAGTTTTCATGACGTCTACTCTACCCCTCCTTGTATTCACATCCTCAGGCCCACTAAGGCTGGTCCTTCTAATTTCAAACGAAAACTTGCATGTGATACCTTTAGGGGTAAGGCTCACCCCACCCATGGTGCCCCACCTTGTTGCCATGTCTGACCCCTTAGCTGTCCCGCTGTATTGGGAAGCAAGCTGCAGTGTTGTGTGATTGTCTACTGGTCTCCCCGCTCTGCATTCCTCACAAAAATACAAGCTCAGTGCAGGCAGGGGATGGGTATTGGAGAGAGCAGGCACACAGTAGGGACTTTACACAGACACAATCAGAGTAATGATCACATGATCATGATGCTATGGAAAACAGAAAAAAAAACGTCCTCACTGCAGGGCAAATAAGACAAATGGGCTTGCCCTACTGTTAAAGTAGAAAGCTTTATACAAGTCATCCCCCTTCCTGCTTTTCTAGAACAAAGCAGGATTTAAATTAAAATGAAATAAACTAGCTTCCAGGTGCCTAGGGGCAAGGGTAGCAAAGCCAGCACTGGGTGTCTGTCAGCCAAGGGTGAAAGTTGCTAGCCTTGTCAATACTCAGTGCCTGGAGCACAGGAGGGCTGGGTAGAAGCAGGGCCTCTTTGAACCTGAGAAGAAAAAGCCCCTCCAAGGCTATCCCTGAAAACCCCGTGCTTCCCCTTCTGGAGCCTATAGAATCGCATTAGCATAAGCATTGTCATGTAATGAGTTGTCAGGCAGAGGATGTAATTATTGCAAAGCGGAGAAAAATTTCAAAAGTTGAGCTTTAATGGAAAAATGAGATGGGAGCCCTGGCGCTCAAGTATAAAACAAACTTTTTAATATTCATCTTCCCATACTCTTTGAAATTCACCTTCAGAGAGCCAAGGTGAACAGGGGGAAAAAGTTCAATAATTTTCAAATCCTAATTATAATTCATCACAGGTGATTAAACAAGGCTCTGGGTATTTGTTGCTTACTGCATTTCCCCCTCTTTACAGTGGACATTTAATTTTAATTAAAAAGGAGTTTGTTTTTTTTCTTTCAGCTGATGCCGGGTTACCTGTGCTATTTTTCATTTCTTTCCCTGTGCACAGAGCCTCAGTTCTCTGCCAATCCTGCAAGATGGAAAACACTGCATGCATATGACAGAGTTCTGTTTTGATGAGAATCTATCTGTTCATCCATTCCAAGGTCCCCGTGCTTCCTGACAGTCACCATAGGCTGCACAGGTGGTCCTTCTAGATCTTCATAATTAGAACAAAGATTCAATTGCCTAAGTCTTTTAGCTTTAGGTTGGTTCTTTGAAAAACAGGGTTGTTATTAATAAGACCTAACATGTATCCAGGGTAGGCACCCTGGGAAAGAAAGAAATACCACATTCTTCTGCATGAACTCAACTCACTGTGGGACTAAGGAATCTATGGCATGATCAGAGTGTGTGTGTGTGTGTGTGTGTGTGTGTGCGTTCATGTGTGGTGTACACATGGGTGTGGTGATATTTTATCTGTGTTCCCCAATAAAATTTATCTGAGGATCAGAGGAAAAACCGGGCAGCCAGCCACTAGTCGTAAAATAATAGTCATGCAAGTTAGCACACGCCCTTAATCCGTTTGGTTCTCTGTGACGCCAAAGTCACATTGGGAAACTAGCGGAAGGAGGTGGTAGCACATGCCTTTAATCCCAGCATCAGCCATAGAGTTCTGGAGGTCCGTGCAGACAGACAGGAAGTGATGTAGCTAGGTGAACATAGGAAATGAGTTAGCAGAATGGACAGGCATAAAAAGCCAGGTTAGACAGGAAGTCTCTCTCTTCTCTTCGCTTTGCTCTTTGGAAGTAGCGGTAGCGTTGGTGAGGTGAGGCTAGTTGGTGGCTTGCTCCTAATTCCTCTGATCTCTGTCAGATTTTCACCCCTATTTCTTGTTCTGTGTGTTTATTAATAAGACTGGTTAGAAATTCGTCTTACACATGGGTGAGGTGGTTCATATGCACATCTGTGTGCATTCTTATGGAGGCCATAGGTGGATGCCAAGTGTCTTTCCCTATCACCTTCCACCTTATTTTTTGAGAAAAGATTTCTTAGTGAACCTGGATCTCACTGAAATAGCCAGCTAGCTGGCTAGCCAGAAATCCCCAGAAATCCCCATCTTTATTTCTCAGTGCTGGGATGCCAGGTGTTTGCGCCCGTACCAGGGTTTTACATGGGCTCCGTGGATTAAACTGAAGTCCTGATTTCAGCCCAGATCCTGCTTCATCGCAAAGGTATAATTCCCTAGAAGGTAACTTCCTCAAGGACAGCCCTGCTCCCCTCTTTACCCCATGCCTGGAGCAAGATTAGGTGATGAAGGCAGTAGTGAAAGGATGAGGATACACACGCTCAGGTGCTCGCCCACAAGCACCAGAAATGGGTTTTGGTGTCCTTTGAGGGAAACATGAAATACTTGGGAAGATATCAGATAGTTTAAAAGTTGGCAAGGGGGGCTCCAGGACCAGGTTCATGGGCAGATGGAGACAAAGGTGGATTTAGAGACCTAACAAGCAAGAATTGGTGGGCCACACTGAGAAGATCCAACCCTGTGTTGCTCTGTAACCACTGCACACAATTCTGGATTGATGAGAGAGTCTAGTTGGTTTAGACTAGACTCCAGACTGAGCTAATGGACTCAAAAGTAGAACACCTTCAGGCTGCTTCTGAGGGGGAAAATAGTGGACCTCCAAAAGGATTTTAGATGCTCCTTCTTAGAGAAGGGGGTAAAAGTTGAAGAGAGAGATTCTTCCTTGAATGCTCGGTGCCTCTCAGAAGAAGGCCTGCTATAATCTCTGTGCTCATCTTCACAAATCTCAGTGATCTTTGATAGATGAGTTGAGACAGCCCAGAACAGGCTCAACTCAAGTGCTTTTTGCCTGTGGTGCTGTTGTTGTACAGGACTATCCTTAAACCAAAGCAAGGGTCGTCTTGCANTGTTCAACTGTGCTCGCTTACAAATGATTTTCCCAGTTGGTTTGGTTGGCTGTTTACATAACCTCATGGGAGGGGTGCAAGGTCGCATGACCCTTACTTGCATATCCAGGAGCTTCNCACTACCTGCTTGCAANTCTGCCTTACTTGCATACAGTCTCAGGGAAGGGCTAGCATGTGTAGGCCTGGAAAAGCTTAGAGGAGGGGCCTCCATCTCTTTGGCCATGGGAAAGCCATAAAGACTGTTTGGTTGTAGCCTTTGGGGAGGAGCAACCACACCCCTGTAAGTAACCCCTCACCTGTGCTCAGTGAGGAATCCCAAGAAACTCATTGGTCCCCCAGAATGAACTTTGGTGAATCTTGCCTCAGTTTGTCACTGGGACTTTGGAGGATAGGTAGACATTGTTTGGGTCTCCCCCCTGGGGGGAGAATTTTACTGACAGGTCCTTTAACGGGGTCAGATTTCTAGTAGTGTCTTTTACCACCTCCTATTTTGTATTAGTTTCTGAAGCTTCATTTCCCATTAACATCAAGTTTACACAAGAGGCTCTGAGAAAAGCAAACTCCAGTCAGACGTTTTTTGGACAGAGCCCAAAGCCCCTGATAATTCACAGGTGAAGAGGATTAATTTCATTACCATGCTGCAGACACACCCCCTTTCAAAGTGGCTTAACACTGCTGTTTAGTAAATGTTATTCGCCTCCTGCTTCTGGTACCAGCCACATTTGCATATTCATCAGAAGTGTGTGCACAGTATTAAACCCAACCATTCACTGTGCTCCTCATTCCCACATCCATCTATGAATGCTGATACCCTTCCTCTGGCTGGAGCCCTTGTCTCAAGGTCATTGATGCTGGCTTTCCCCTGTGCATCTGGGCACTTCCACTGCCCTGAACAGACCAAGGGCTGCTACTTTCTTTTCCGTCAGGCGCGCGCGGGGGTGGGTGGGGGGTGCTTGTGAAACACATGCACGAAGGTGGACAGGCATGGAGCAAGCCCTGGAGTGGGAATCAAGGAGCTGCTTCGAGACTGGGTTCCAGTACAAAACCCAATGCCAACAGCATCCAGCTCCCGAGCTCGGAGTCCACATGCTGAAGTGGAGATGAAATTCCCTGAGCTGCTGTTTTGACCCATGAGATTACACAGGGCCGTCCTCTCTGTCCATTGTGAAGGACAGCACCTTGTTTTTATATGTATTTTTGTTTTATTATAAAAGAAACTAAAAGGAGAGGAGGCCCGTGCTAACTATATTGAGTAATAGGAAAAAGACAGACATTTCCCTGCAAATGANAGCTGTTTACACCATGCCAGCTGAATCCACAGATATTGTTTTGTAGATGAAGTGAGGCTTTCCCAGTGTACCTTGTCTGAGTGACCCACACACAANCAGGGCCACAGTAAGTTGTCTCAAGCCAGAACTGTTTGGGGTGAGTTGTGACACTAAAGCTACAANTACCTGCAGCATTCTCAAGCTCTCAAGGTGTTCACTTGGAGACTCTGGCTAAGGCTTTTGTGTCAGTGAGCATGTCTCTGTTGAAAGGTGACTTCGTGTGACCACTNTTTCATGTTCTTCATGTTGATGAAACTATGAGTTTGTATATATTTCCTTGGAATATCATATCCATTGACCCTTTCAAAACAATATATGGGTATTGTTTTATAGTGATATATTGTGTCCCCCAAAATATTGTGTACCCTAATAAAACTTATCTGGGGTCAGAGAACAGAACAGCCACTAGATTAAACATAGAGGTTAGGCAGTGGTAGCACATGCCTTTAATCCTAGCATTCCAGAGGCAGAGATCCATCCAGATCTCTGAGTTCAAGGCCACACTGGAAACAGCCAGGCATGGTGGCACACACCTTTAATTCCAGCACCTGAGATCTCATGTCTTTGCTTGAGAAAGACACATGCCTTTAATCCCAGAAAGTAGTGGCAGGAAGCAGAAAGGTATATAAGGTGTGGAAACCAGAAGCTAGAGGCCTCTTAAGCTTTCAGGCTTTGAGCAGGAGTTNAGCTGAGATTCATTNGGGTAAGGACTCAGAAGCCTGCAGTCTGAGGAAACAAGATCAGCTGAGGAGTTGGCAAGGTGAGGTTGGCTGTGGCTTGTTCTGTTTCTCTGACCTTTCAGAATTTANCCCAATACCTGGCCTGGTGTTTTCAATTAATAAGACTNTTTAAGATTCACATTACATTGTTTATTTGAAATAAAGAANAAGGCTGGTNGGATAGCACAGAAGGCACAAGTGTGTATTGCCAAGCCTAGTGACCTAAGTTTGATCCCATAGTTACTTCTCTGTTGCTGTGATAAAACACACGACCAAGGCAACCTATAGAAGGAAACGCTTGCTTGACTTATGAGTCCAGAGGGCATAAGAGTCCTTCACTATCATGCTGCCAGGGGAAGCCTGGCAGCAGACAGGAACAGTGGCAGAAACATCTGAGAGCTCACATCTCAAATCCAAAGCAGAAAACAGAGAGAATGAGCCAGCAATAGTGAGTGTCACTAACATTCTCAAAGCCTACTTCCAGTATCATACTTCCTCCAATAAGACCACACCCCCCAAGTTTCCCCATACAGTTCNACCAACTGAGCAGCAAACATTCAAATGTCAGAACCTATGAGTGACATTCTCATTCAAACCACCACACGTTGTCTTCTGACTTCCACACACGTTGTACAGTGGTACATGAGCTCCCTGACAAATGAAGAAATGTAATCAAAAGCGTAAAAATAAAGAAAGGGGGTAAAATGTGTGGCTCAGTCATAGTAGAATGCTTGCCTAGGATGCTAGGGGCCCTGGATTCAATTCCCAACAGTAAACACACACACACACGCACACACACACACTAAAGAACAAAGATATTTCTTGACAAAAAATTGCCATAAAGAATATTACAACTTGGGTCTAAAATATCCAGTCTTAATTACTGTTCTATTTCTGTGTGCTATGAAAAGACACCATGACCAAGGCAACTCTTTTAAAAGGAGGTGTTTAACTGGGGGGCTTGCTTACAGTTTCAGAGGTTTAGTCCCTTATCATCATGGTGGGAAACAGATAGACATGGTGCTGGAACAGTAACCTAGACCTTTGCGTCCTGATCTGCAGGCAGAGTGGGGAGGCTGGAGGGAGAGGGAAAGAGGAGAGGGAGAGAGACAGAGAGAGGGCAACAGAGAGAGACAATGGGCCTAGCATGGGCTTTTGAAACCTCAAAGGCCACCCTCAGCAATGCAGTTCCTCCAAGGCCATACATACTTCAACGAGGTCACATCTCCCAGTCTTTTCCAAAGAGTTCCACTAACTGGGACCAAACATTCAAACATATGAGTCTATGGGATGGGTGGGCATTCAAACCACCACATCCATCCACAGGCTTATGCCATCAAGTCTTGGTCCCCAGCATGAGATGCTATTTTAAAGACTGGAACCTTTAGGAAGCGTAGCCTGGCTGGTGGGAGCTGATTGCTANGAGCCAGCTTTGCATGTAGCATCTGCCTCTAGTTCTGGTCTTGTTCTTCGCTTCCTGGTCTGCTGTGACATCCCCAAGTCATTGTCATACAGTCCTGTCCCCACAGACGAAACTGCTCTGCCTCCTCCGCTCTGATGAGTTAAATCCCTTTGAAACCAGGAGCCCAGACAAATCTTTCTTCCCTTCTGTTNTTTCTACAGNGTATTTTGCTACAGTGTGGCAAAAGTTGGGAATCCAGAGATAGCAGGTTAATCATATAAAGTTAGTGCAGAGGCAGGATACACAGTGCTTTAGCCAGGGAGGAGTGGACAAGAGCAGGGTGACAAAGAGGCAGGGCTCCCT
>LZPO01035877.1:0-20564 GCA_001675575.1 Neotoma lepida | reverse complement strand
TCTAGTTCAAATGGAGGAGCATTCCTGATACAATGCCCCCCTCCCGCCTTTAAGTACCAATCCTGCTTCTTGCCATGGCCTGTTTTTATGAGAAGTCATGCCAATGCTAAGTTCAACATACCAATAAACTCCCTAAAATCCTTCTGAACAATAGATTTCAACTATCATCTGTTCCCTTGTCACACTGGAAATCACTCATTTCCTTATTGCTACGGTTGAGTCTCAGGCACTGTACTGGTGACTTCTCTTTTGTCACTGAACTCTGAAGCCTTTTCTTCAAAAGACTTACAGTCTGGTCACTAACACAGACCTTGACTGTGGCTATTGGTGCCATGTTCAGTTTGCTTTCCTGTCTGAAGAGCTTCCAGTCTACCGGGAGTCCAGTGTTTTCAGGGCATACTGATACTAANTCAGTCTTTAGGTTTGGACTAGAACTTTGTTTAAATTGCATTAAGTCACAGAAAGCATCACGGACACTGAAACATTAAAGCATGCTTGTTTTGGAGTCCTTGTTTNGCTACATGTATGTTTACACTGGGCCACAGTCCAAAAACTTTTAAATTAAGATTACGGACATTTCTCCAATTGCATCCACAGCTGGTCACACTTTTTCTTTATGTCAGCTTCCTATTTATGTGTAAATGTTAGATTTCTATCAGGCCTAATATGACTTAATGGCCAAGCTTGACTCATGGTCTTCCNTTCAAATCTGTTCCTTTTTTCGTCTGCCTTCTCTATTGTTAAGACTTACTATCTACTTAGCCATGTAAACCCGATGCCAAATCTGCTTAGACCTTGAAAACATGCTCAGACTGGATCTCTCNATCTTTTCTTCCATGAGCCCTGATAGGACAGACTGACATCATTTCTAGGCTGAGAATCCCAGGACTCTGTATTAGGACTTCCTGGTTGAAGTTCAGCCTTGCCCAGCTCCAATTTTACGAAGTAACTGAAATGAGCCTTATATATGGAAAGCGTCAACAAGCACCACACACCAAGCTTTTCTAGCTCACGTTGAGGAGTCTGAAATAAACAGGCGGGGCGGGGAAGATAAATAATATATGAGAGTAAGCCCTTTACTCGTGAGATATAAACACAAGCTCAACAGAGACCAAAAGCATATGGTCCTGGATTGGCTGGTCCTGTCATGACTGAGGGAATTGGATTCAGCCAACAAGGCCACTCACCAGGCAGGCAGAACCATAGGGAAGTCAGAACTCAGAGTTGTCAAGTATTTCACAGTATACGACATGAGGACAAAAAGTAGAATTGCCTGCCAGCTGACCCTCTTTCTTTCCCTATTCCCATATGCAGTGTATGTACAGTAGCCTANTACCTAGGCATGTCCGTTCCAGAAAACGGAACCTGTACACCATAGATTATTCCCCTAGGAGCAATGATCTTGTGTGTGTGTGTGTGTGTGTGTGTGTGTGTGTGTGTTGTGCATTTCCATATGTATATGTGTATCTGTATGCACATATATGCAACACAAAGAACGTATGTGAAACAGAGTATGGGTGTTAAAATTTAACCTCTCTAGTTCAGTGTCTTCACCTGGAAAGTAAGGTCACTTCAAGCTCTGAAAATTTATGATTTTTCTCCCCTATATGCAAATTTATATCTAATNTCTGATCATTAAACCAATCTGCTGAACAGATATGTTTTAAAAGGTGAATTCATTGCCCTCTTGGGTTTGGGCTTCATCACTGGTAGNCTCCTGAAGGAATATCCAATAATCTTTTGAATTCGTAAGTCTTGGTAGACCATGGGTGACTTATGATTTGGTAGGCCACGGGTGAAAATGGACATCCAAAATAGACTTGGGTTGTTCTCCTTTTTATTAATAGTGTGACTAAACACACTACTATTTATTAAATGCATCTCACATGCCAGAGGTTTGGCTAAACACACACACATACACATACACACACACACACACACACACCAAACACATCACATATATTATTCAAACAGCCTTTTAAAATGAACATCATCATCCATATTACACAGAAAGAGAAACTAAGACTCCATAGGTTAAACAGCATCTCAAAATTACAGAGAGAAGCATGTTGCAAAGTCAAGCTTCTGGACTGNGTCTGCCTGACTCCACATACATGCTCTTATCCCCACATTCTACTACTGANTGGTTACNCATGCCTCAGTTTTCTTATCTGTCAAAGGGAAAAATCCCCAACTCCTTCTACTTTCAAGCTATTGTGAAGACATGAGNTACTGGTGTTTATTCTCCNTTGATAAAATGATNTGTTACCAAAATGCAAGTTATGAATACAAATTACCATGTGAATGTCCACACAGTGCCTTACACTCTGCAGTTTTCAGGGTCTCAAATCCCTGGGACCTATACCAGCCTTATTTACACCTCCTGTTCTCCTCACAGCTCCTACTCTGGATACATTTGCATTTTGTAAGTCCTGGACTAAAGGTTGAAAGCNTTTCTTAAATGATAGGTTTCTCTAAAAAGGAAGAAGTCATGGTTCTCTACAATGAGTTTCCCATGGCTTGTTGGTGACAGAAATAGATCTTAAGTGCCCTGCCTGGAGATTCAGGATAGCCACTAGGTTTTGGTAAAGATCAAACAAGCAACAATGAACCCCCTTGAAATTTCTCAGAGGTAGGCAATATACAAAATGTACTCTGGTGTGTGTATGTGTGAGCGTTTGTGCTGAGTATGTACAGATTTGTGGGTATGTGCATGTGTGTCTTCAAGAGCATACGCACGTGGGCACATATGTTTGAAGGCCAAAGGTCAATGAACTGTGTCTTCCTCAATTGCTCTCTACCTTAATTAAAAACATTAAAAAACATTATATTTAGATTTGCTTCATTTTTATATCTATGAATGTTTTGCCTGCATGTATACATATGCACCTCATGCATGTCTGATGCTCACAGAGATCNAAAGAGGGAATCAGATCCCCTGGAACCTGAGTTTTAAATTGTTGTGAACCACCATGTGGGTGCTGAGACCTGAACGTGGATCCTCTTTAAGAGCAACAAGTGCTCTTAATGGCTGGGTGAGCTCTCTAGGCCCTCCTACCTTAATTTTTGAGACAAGTCTCTCATTGAACCTGGAACTCATCAACTAAGCGAGACTAGCTGGCCAGCAAGCCCCAGCATTAGAATTATATATAGANTGCCACTGTACCCTGATTACTACATGGGGTTTTGAGGATGAACTCTGTCATGCTGGCATGGCAAGTACTTTAATAACCAAGGCCATCTCCCCAGCACTAAGATGTACCATTTTAACAAACTGCATGCTTATAAAAACTTAAGCATTGTGTAAACAACAACAGTAAAAAAAATATTAGAAGCCCAAACTCTGCATTTAAAAAATTATAGATGTTAAGTTATCTTGTCTATGCACAAGATCAAGCCAGTCACAATCCCAATACCTATGGGAGAGGGGTTCATGAGGCTGCATCCCTAGCTTAGGAACTACTGGCAGTTGATGGCTGCTGAAGAATGGAGAATCAGTTTTCTTTAAGAGTGTAGTGCCTGGTAGGCTGCCCCCANCCCAGTGGATGTCTCATACCCANATGCATGCTGGCAGTACTAATTGGACCTAATGAGCTATTTTTTTTTTTAAGAAAGAAAATAAGGAGTTAGGGGTGTGTGGCTTGAGTGATGGGGGATGGTAAGAGGGGAGATGGAGGGAAGACTGGGGATGGAAAAGATCAAAATATATAGTAAGGATGTATGAATTCTCAAAGAATAAATAAGAAATANATCTTAAAACATCTTGTTTAGTCATTTCAGCATACACCTCAAATTTATGATCAATTTGTCTGAAATATTGTCCCATTTCTTTAAAAATAGCATACCCTGGACAAATAGAATTCTTCTGGACAGGTCCTAAGTTGGCACTATTTTCAGACGAATACAAGGAACGAGTATTTATTAGTCTCTCATTCAATGCTGGGCACTGGGCCCAAATTCTCCTCTGGTGTGTTCACCTACAGGGGACTCTCTGTGGTTCTGCAGCCCTTATCCACTCACTGCACCTGGCTGCTCTTGACTNCCCCTCCCTACTGGACTGAGGACTCAGTGACTAGAATCTTGACAGATGTCTTTGAATTCTGAGTATGCAGTAGGCTTGTATGACCCATCAGCCGCCAGTTGATTGGACCAGATTCCCCTGTACTTTTATATATTACTAAAAGCATGTTCCAATTATTGTGCTTATAAATCAAAAGCCTTAGCTAGATATTAATAATCATTGATTATTATTCACCTTGAGCCAGGCACTGATGGGAGTCCTATACCCATGTTGATTCCTTTCTCCTTACAAACAAGGTACCCATTAAACAAAGACTGTTCGGTTATGTTCTGCCGTCAGCTCACAGTACGGAAAAGGGAGCAGAACCTTGGAGCCATTCAGCAGCTTGCCTGAGGTCAGCAAAGCCTTGTTGGTCAGAACCCAAGTTCTTAAAGTAGTATTGGGGGACAGCATAGTGCTGTTCAGATCCCAAACCTCAGATCTGCCCTGAACCTTTCTTTTCCTCTCAGCCTCCAAAGCCACTCTAGCAGTAAGCCAAGCAGCCCTTCCTACATGAAGCCCACCTTTGAGCATCTCCACCCTCTACTGTTATCATCATCCAGCCCAGCTTCATCATCCCTACTTTGGACAAAGAGCAGCCTCCCAGCAGGCCTTGCTGCTCCGACTTTTGNCCCTTTTAGTCAGTTCTCACGGGAGCCAGATTACTTCTACAATGTTAATCAGATCACACAGTTCCTCCTTTGCAAACACACTGGGATCTTCCTGTCACACTCATGACAAACCTTGAATCCCACACTTGGCTGTGTTCATCACTGCTGTGCTCTGACCCAGTCCCATCTGCATCCTTCCTATTTTTATCAGCACTCCAAGTTCACCCATGTCGCAGAGTCTGTGTGCTCGCTGTCTTACAGATTTTACAGCTTTGAGAACCTACCTACCAAGAACACCTGCCTCTCCCTTCATTCAGCTAAAATGTAACCTCTTACATTCAGTGCCCTCATCCTATACTTCACACGTCTTTCCCCAATCTGTGTGTGTGTGTGTGTGTGTGTGTGCGCGCGTGCGTGTGTGTCTGAATACTCAAAACTTTTAACTATGTAAAAAAACAAAACAACAACAAAAAAAACAAAACAAAAGCAAGCCAAAAATCTTTCACAGATATAATCCTATGAAGGCTCCTGAAACTGGAAGATGATTCTTTACTATTCTTAGCAGGGCCGGTGTAATTACACTGCTGTTGTAAGAGGGAGGCAGAGGGACCAAAGCTAAAGAGAGAAGGGCGGAAGCAGGAGTCAGGGAAGAGGAAGGCTCTTTGGCATGGAGTAAAAATGGCCATGAACCAAGCTCCTGTATTCATAGAAACTGGGAAAGGTGAGGAAATGGGTTCCAGAGCCTTCAGAAAGAATGCAGGAAGGCCAATACCTCCATTTGAGCTCAGTGAAAGTGATTTTGGATTTCAGACTTCGGGGACATTTAGAGAAGACATTTGCATTGTTTTAAGCTATCATGTTTGTGGGCATAGGAAGTTAAGGGAACAGACTCTCTCACTAGAATGAAAACTGTATTGACAGATGTTAACTCACACCTACAATGGAGCTTAGATTGCAGGACACATTCAAACATTTTCTGCATCTATCGAGGGAATACATGTGTGACCTNTTTACACAAGAATCTTCCTTACCATGATGAGAGTGTTGGTGTGCAAAGGTTGCACTTCCATGCTGCCCACACACCTATTGCCCCTTCTGCCTGACACCTGACAGTCACTTTGATTTGAATGAATGAATGAATAAAATGCTGTGATATTTGTCCAAAAGCCTGGTCTAGTCAAGGCTGATAACAGTGTGGTTAAATATGCTCCCAAATACCCTTTGAAAAGGAAGCCGGACAGTGTGTAGTACGCACGCAGAAGGTAGTGAGACTGTTTTCATCTGACTCAAAGCTCTCCACATGGAGCTCAGAGTAAAAAGGTGCAGTTGTAAGAGAAGATACGTTCAATGCCACAGACTGTTAGCACCTTTGTTCTATTTCAGAACTGCTTTAATGAAAGGATGCAGTCACNCTCGTCTCCTGAAAGCCCTTTCCCACAAGACACTAAGAGCCCAAATGGGGTGGGAGGGTCAGGAGGGCCTTGAGCCCCGCTGGGCAGCTCTGTCAGGTGCACCCACCTCAAGGGCTGTTTCCATAGTGCAGTTTGGCGTCTCACTCCANGGGTTAGCTAGGGCCAATTGAGAAACCAATTTCTGTGCTCAAAGCTGTTTAAATGCATGCGGTGTCGGCATGATGGATGGCAGCACCCTCCCCTGAACTATCATCCCTCTCCCATGATTTTCCCCTCAAAAACAAATAGGAAAAGGACTCTGAAATAATATTTCAAGGGAAACAGGAAATTTGGAAGTTTTCACAGATAAATTTATGGATATTATATAACCCAGATTGTGTGTATGGGAGGGAGAGGGAGATGTGGGTTGGGGCCCGCTGGAGGGTGGGATGGTATAGTGCCTTGGGCTCAAAGTCCAGATGGGAAGCTACTAGCTCTTCAGTCTTGGGTCATTCCATGCCTCTGATCTTGTAAAGTGTGGACAGACACTAAAGCTTAATGTCCNAACTGATGGGAAGTTTAGAAATACCTGAACATTAGTGACTCCAAATTAGGAGTGGCAGGCTCAGCTTCCCACAGAGCCCTGGAGGCTAGCATAAAGGAGAGGAGCTGGCCAGGTGGGACCTGTAATGAATTGGCACACATATGCCCATCTGAAGGGGCAGCTGCTGCCGAGCTGCNTCCAGCTGGGAGTGACCATGTGGAAACCAAGGCCCTGTGTGCCAGAACTGCCCTTTTTCCAAGAGAAACAACAATTGATTTTGTTTAAAATGAGAATTTTCTCAAGCTTTAGATGCTTACCACAAATTTAAAAATCAAAACAAAAACAACAAACAAAAAACATATGAAATAAACAATGAAACATAAGATCTGAGAAACAGAGTCTCGCTCACGGTCTATCACTTAATAGTTTGCTCTAAAGAAATGGGCATTCTTATTGCTACTTGGAGGAAAGTTTTTGACAGAAGACACACTCTTGGAAGGAAATGCCTTCTGTTCGCAGCACTATTTAATAATACGGGTCTATGATGAAGCTCTCACCACCCTGTGGTGAAACGAGACAAGTGAATGGACTTCCCCACCTAACAAAAGCCAAGTTTACCTACCCTATTCATGGTGTTTATGAAGCAAGGCCTTTCACAGTCTTCTTCCTGTCTCTTATACACATCTAGATGTGTATAAGAGACAGCTTGGAAGGAAATGCCTTCTGTTCGCAGCACTATTTAATAATACGGGTCTATGATGAAGCTCTCACCACCCTGTGGTGAAACGAGACAAGTGAATGGACTTCCCCACCTAACAAAAGCCAAGTTTACCTACCCTATTCATGGTGTTTATGAAGCAAGGCCTTTCACAGTCTTCTTCATGCGATGATTATGACAGTGGGTGACAGGTTTCACTTGTTTTTCATACCCTCACTTGGAGAAATTCTAAGTTGATTATGCTGATCTCCTACTCCTTTCAAATTAGTTCTACAGCCTCTTAAAATCCCGAGGCTACCAATCCCAGGTAAGTATTTCCCCTAAGAGGAATTTTGTCACATGCTCTGTGTCCATAAGGGGACTAGAACATCAGTTTCTCATGAGCTGTTTCCCTGCTCTTTCTTAGTAAGAGAACAACCCCCAGGCTAGTGGTCACAAGAACAAAGATTATGTATCCCAGCCACCTGGTTGCACTTCAGCATGTGACAGGGTCTTGGTAAAGGGTGAGTGGAAGCATGCTGAGGCATTTTCTTGAAAATTTCCCAAAAATAGAACCCTTATCTTTTTACTCTTCTTTGTCCACTTGGTCCTTGGGACATGAGTGCTGGCTGGACCCTTGTCTTGATGGCAGATCAAGGAGCTCTGTGGGGCTGGATCCTGGGTCTAAGGCATGCAGAACTAGCAAACTGGATCTGTGGATGTCNTGTTTTTCTCCCAAGGGAGAAATGGACCTCTATCTTACTAAAAATCTTCGATTGTGCATCTCTGTTGCTTGGGCCAATGAACATATTGGAGAATATTTCTGCTTGAGGGCCATTATTTGTAGTAAATACATGCACTGGGATTAATTTCTCATGTTAATCAAGAAAGGAGAGGAATTAAATGAGAAAGTGTTCTTTGGGACACTCCTGGGTTTAGAATATTCTCCAAGCTATCATTAGGGATACTGTGTATGCAATTGAGGAGCCTCAAGAGAAGGACTCATTTCACGGCTGGAGCCATAGTGACTTCAGGTTCTTGACCAACTAAATGGTCCAGAAACTACCATTTTCCCGTAGGGAATGTACAGTGACACACTATTGTGGTGACAGCCTTTGGAGGGCACTCATAGGCATTGAAACAGTACCATAAACATCCACAGAAGATCTAAAAGGGAACTTGTCATTGTCATATACAGTTCCCTCAAGATGACAGTGTGTCTGGAAGGAGGGTAATATGGCTTTCATTTCTTCGTCCCCAGTGCTTGCTCTGTTTTCTTCCATCCGTCACCCATCTGCTCCTCANGCTCACTTTCTCTGGTATCCTAAGGTTCTTCCTGCTCCTGAGGTGTGCCATGCTTATTGCCACTTTGGCGANTCCATTTGCTGTTTCTTGANAAAGGTTCCTTTCTNGGGACTCTAGACAACTCTGTGTTCCAGTTCNCAAGTTGTCTCGTTTGTTGTCTCCTCACAGGAGCCTGCCTTGATCTGTGTGTGTGTTGCCTCATTTCCAGCGCCATTTCCCACAATCTAAAATTATTTATGTATTAGTGTCTTGTGTATTGATTGTCTTCCTTTTGCTTAGAATAAGGGCAGTGACCTTGTCAGTTTTGTTCATCTAATTTCTCCACAACATGTGTGGTGTGGAGTAAATACTCAATAGAGAGTTGAATGAATGACTATTTAATGAGGCACAATTATCATTGGCAATCTGTGGGATTCTACAGGAAATCCATAATGTTCCATAAGTGCTTAGAAGAGATCTATAGTGGCAGAGCAGGCACTATAGATAATCTATGGGCACCTATAAGTCAATGCTCTGAGACTTCAAATCCTGCCCAATTGTTTCTAATAGGGCTATGAATCTGTGCTTGGTGACATAGGCCTGAAACCCCAGCTACTCTGGAGGCTGAGGCAGGAGGAGAATCAAAAGAATAAGAGACTGCCTCAAAGTAAAAAGCAAAAGGATAGCCTGAGTGTTTAACTCTGCTGAAGAGTGCTTGNTTCACATGGATGAGGTCCTGGGTTTGATCCACTGTATTGAGAATGAATCAACAAGTAACTACATAAATAAATAAAAATGAATGGACCATGTGATTCCCTACCAGTGATTTGTNATACTCATCATTCCATATGTCCTGATGTAGATCTACCCATTTGGGGGTTATAATTGCTAGTTGGAAGAGAAAGCCAGGGTAATGTACACAGTTCCCAACAGGAGATGGTGGGTAAAAGGGCTGGGGCAGGAAAGGTTCCCAAATCCTTTGGCAACAGGGTATTGGTAGCATTAGAATGACAACTTTCCTCTGAGTAAGCAGTGAGTAANATCTTAGTCTCAAGTACACAACTGTATGTAAAGGAATTTTAACTTCAGCTCATGTCCCTGAGTCAGACTTTTCACCTGTATAATGAACTGTCTGTGTTGTACCTCAGGATACAAACAGAGCGGCCTGGGGGCTGTCATTCTCTCATTCTGTGTCACCAGGGGTCATTCCTGGTTCTCTGCTCAGAGTCTCTTTTTTGGGCTAGTGCATCCAACTGCCAGCTACTGTGAGTGCTGGACACTAATGGCTCACACATGCAGCCTTTTCCTAAGAACAGCCCCTTGCAAAGCAGAGCCACCATTGCTGGTCTGGGAAGTTTTCATGTCAGCAGCATTGTCCCCACTGTCCCTAGGCTTACAGAGGTTAAGCCTTTCCTCAACCCATGCTCCAGTGGCCCAGGCTGACTCTCACCTGACACTATACCCGAGTTAAGTTTCCGTCCTCTCATCCTGCTCTCCTCACTTATCTTGGCCTGAGAATCTCCCCACAGAAACCTTCTTATGAATTGTCNCGAACTCATCTTCTAAGGATTCCAAACTGAGACTGGNCNTTTGACATGCCTCACTAAGTTGATCACAATCCCCTTGCCCTATAAGCTCACATGCAGTTTTNAAAANGCTGCCACTTGCAAGTCTTGGCTGGTAGCACTGGGGAGAGAACTGGCTTGCCAAGCCGGAGCTGAGGTCTCTCGGGCCTCATTCTCTGCGCGTGTTTTGTAAAATGACATTTTCAGGTTGCTTTAGCTTGTGTTGTTACTCAAGCAGAGGAGCAGATTCAGAGCTGCCCAAAGGAAGAAATGTCGAAATCTGGGTTTTCAAGAGTTATGGGTGCTTGCTTCTACTATGGAAGGATACCCCATTCAACAAAAGATACAGGCGCCTATATTCAATTTTCCAGCACAGAGCTGGGTGCAAATGATCGAGCTTTCTCAACANCTGTAGTTTCCATATTAGCACAACTTCTCGTTTGACCTAGAACCCACTTTCCACAGCTTTGACTCATTCGTATGGTGGCAATAGTGAAGATTCTGAGCAGAACCCTTGAAGGAGTTTTCCATGGAAGCAAGCACTTCAGAAAAATATCATCCCCACTGAAAAAGAAAGAAAAGATCCACCCACCCACCCTCTAGAAAGCACACTGATGGGAAAACAATGGCACCAAAGGAGATGCCGACTTGCTGGGAAGTCTGCCCTTGCGGTTAGTTGGGAGAGGTANAGCTGGGGCCCCTGGTTCTGGTACTTTGTTCCCATCTTGAGAAGAAGNGGTACCTAAAGACATGTAGTTGTCCAATGATCTCATAGAAGCCCAGGTAATGCACAATAATGACAGGTCCCGGGGATGTGGCCAAGTCACTAAGCCTTAAGAAATGATAGCAGGGGAGTCTTAGAGTTTCTGAAATGTNTCTAGATTTTCTAGAATTAATATTTAGTAGATTACTGCNANAGCCAGTTTTTATGTCAACTTGACACAGGCTAGAGTCATCTGAGAAGAGAGAAAATTAATTAAGAAAATGTTCCCTCCAGATTGGCCCATTGACAAACCCGTGGTGCATTTTCTTGGTTCACGATTGATATTGATATGGCACCAGAGGTTGGTGCCACCTCTGAGCAAGTGGTCCTGGATTGTATAGGATTGTATAAGAAAGCAGGTTGAGCAAGCTTTGAGGAACAAGTCAATGATCAGTGTTCCTCCATGGCCTCTGCTTCAGTCCTGCCGCCAGCCTCCTGCCCTGCTTGAGTTTCTGCTCTGGCTTCCTGGAATGATGGACTACAATCTATAAGATGAATTAAATCCTTTCTTCTCCAAGTTGCTTTAGGCCACAGTATTTCACCAAAGCACTAAAACAGCTGTCAACAGTTATTATAGGAATAATAGCATGACTGTCTGATTGTAAAATCAGTATCCATAGTTCTCCCCTGATCCGTAGGGACTATGTCCTAAGACCCTTGGTGGATGCCTGAAGCCAAGGATAATACAGAACCCAGTGTAGACTGTTTTCTATTCTAAACTTATGTACCTGTAAAAAACAAATTAATTCATAAATTCAGTGATAGAGTGCTTGATTAGCATGGATAAGGCCCTGGGTTCTATCCAGAGAGAAAGAGAAAGAGAAGGAGAGGGAAAGGGAGAGGGAGAGGGAGAGGGAGAGGGAGAGAGAGGGAGATGAGAGAAACAAAAACCAGTAATAAAGGAGAACAGTGGAAACAATACACTGCAATAAATGTTGTGTAAATATAGTTTCTCTCTCTCAACATCCTATTGTCCTGTACATGCCCTCCTCTTTTTGCAATGATGTGAGATGATTCAACATCTTCATGATGAGATGGAATTATATGAATGATGTAAGCATTCTATATTTAGCCTTAGGCTACTATGCAAAGGTATCATGAATGCAAGAACTGTTACACCATGACAGACAGTGTGATAACAGAGATGGCTACTACATGGTTAATGGAAGAATAGCATATACAGGATAGATATACCAGGCCATCATGTCCTGGACAACAGAGTGGCATAGTATAGGTTTCATCATCCTAGTCAGAATGGCACACAATTTTAAACTTGGGAATTGTTTATTTCTGGCATGTTCTGCTTAATATTTTCATATCATGGTTACCATGGGCAACTGACATGGTGGACAAGAAGACTGCTGGGCATGTGTGGCACGGATAGGAGATGCTGTATAAGTGCTTGCTGTTATCAATTTATTTATGTTGTCAACTATAATGGGACAAAATGAGTTGAAGTGATTTCTTTTACTGCAAGATTCTCTAGTACCTAAGCGATAATACCACTTACAATTGGAATGTGATGAAAGCAGTCTCAGAGTCTCTTTCTTCGTGGAGCATCCTACAGAACAAGTTGAGAAACTTGCCAGGGGAAGTTGTATGTGGTGAGGATGGAGAGGGTGAACTCTTTTTTCCTGAGTGCATTAAGGAATTGTATGAGCCAGTGCTGTGCAAGGCCCATTATCTAGTCTGTCNATTTAACCATAGCATTTTATGAGCAAAAACACCGAGCTTCAGAAACTTGGAGGAAGTAGGACAAAGTCTCCCATGATTCATTTTATGGCCTGGAAGGATAATCCTGCTGTACTCACAGCAACTTCACACTTGGGAAAGAGCAGGGTTCTTGGGATCAAGAGTAGAAAGGTGCCTGTCCAAGAATGTGTGAGCCCAGCTTGAGCCAGGGCCAGAGAGCAAGAGCATCAGAGTGTGGGAGATCTGGTGAGAAGGAAAATGCCTAGAAGGGGATAGGTCTCAGAGCCTCTGTCTCGACTTCCTCTTCTACTTCGTTACTCTCTGCTGTGGTGAGCAACTAGATCAGTGGTCCCTTAAGTACAGGTTTCAAGGCTAAAAAATGTGACATTAGGGGCTACCCCTTTGTTGAAAGATGGAAGACCCAGTCCCACAAGGACTGCTGTCTTACAGGAGAGGAGGAAGATGAATTATCCCCACCAGGTCCTTCTCTTCCACCCAGGGCCCAGAGATGACAGTATAGATATCCTGTCAACAGTGGACTGGGTTTTCCCACATCAACCACAAATCAAGAAAGTGCCCCCACAGACTTGTCTACAGCAATCTGATAGAGGAATTTCCTTAATTGAGGTTCCTTCTTCCTAGATATGCCTAGGTTTATGTGAAGTTGACAAAAAAAAGCAAGACACATCCCAGTCCAGTGTCTTCTAAAGTCTTTGCTGGGGGTGGGGGTGGCAGTAAGGGGCTCTAACTCAGCCCTTATTACTAAGTTAGGCAAGACATGAGACTTCCACCATGCAGACTTGACTTCAAGACTCAACAAATAGGCAGCTTAGTAAGGAATTAATATTGAAAAAAATATTAAAATTGCTAATGATTGGGTTAACCTTACTTTTCATACACACACACACACACACACACACACACACACACAAATGGGGTATGCTTCATGAGTACAGGGATTAGTAAACTCAGGGAGTGAGACTAAGGGCAAGGAGAGGAGTCAAAGTAGACTTTCAGTTAGGGTAAGCAAAGTAAGTGAGTGAGTGGGGTTTAGTACAGCCCCTCCCTGCCTCCTAACCCTTGTCCGTGCAAAAGCCAGGCTCTACAGAAAGGAAAGCTTTAGACATTTTANGAAGTTTTCCTTTTCCTTGCTTCCATCATCTNTGCAACAACAGGACCCAGGCTGTATAGGTTTCTTGTGGAATAGCACATGGCATGCAGAGACACACAGATGTGTGGCTGTCCTGTGGGGACCAGCAATGGAAGCAGGGAGGATAGTGCAGACCCAGAGGGGAGGAGGAAGCCACAGCTGCAGTACCAGGTGCTCCTCTAGAAACTCGGCAGCTGGGCAGACACACCTACTGTGTGCATTATGAGCTGGCTGGGCAGACACACCTACTGTGTGCATTATGAGCTGGCTGGGCAGACACACCCACTCTGTGCATTATCAGCAGTGACAGAAGGCAGCACTCTTGTTCTTAGAGCTTCTTGCTCCTTCCCAACAGAACAATTTGCAGACTGTCCCATTTTCTCTGGGCCTAAGATGGGTGTATGTGTGTGGGGGGGGGCAGGGGGATCATGTAGACTAGAGATTAAGAGTGTGCTTGTATGTATGAAGGAGAGAGAACATGTATGATCTTCCTTGCTCTTTGAGTTATTATCCATGCTGAAAGTTGTCAGAGAACTTTTTGGGGTGCTTATGAGAAGTTTCCACAGGATACAAAAGTCACATGTTTCTTTCTTGCAGCATCCTGCAGTGCTGAGAGCCACACAGAGCTGAACCAATGGCTCTTCTTATTCTAGGAAATCTTCCCACAGACCCCGGTCTCAGGCCATGGGGATCCCTCAAACTCTCCTGAACACCACTTATGGGTTGGGCTTTCAGGATTTTAAACTTAACCCTGTTCTTTCTGTATCTGAATACGCAGGGTGTTTCAATGATGAGGGAAGGTGATTTATGGAGGGGCCATTTGTCTTCATAATTAATTTATTAAATGATCATTGCTGCTTCTCCCCCCTTCATATTTGTCATCGCTGGAGTGGTAATTGGTGTTTGAAGCCTGTGCTGGCATGCCATCAAATGAGCCTGCTGTTCTGATCAAGCAAAGCAGCTTGGCAGCAGGGAGCCAGAGAAGCAGATAGGAAGTTGTAGGAAGCACAGGCCATGGCAGTGAGCTCTCCAGGAAGGTGGGCACAGCCCAAGGCTTCCAGGGTATCAGAGTGAAGATACCCCCTCTCTTCTGCACCATGCATTGAAGGTCTCTATTGAATCTGTTGATCTTCTCAGACAAGCACAGGTTAAACACATACATGGATGGTGGGCTAGCATTTCTTTACAGTGCATTAATTATTATCACCTCCAATGGCAATTAATAACAATTAGGNGTCTTGTAATAACATGAGCACTGCATGTAGCTGCTTTAAAAGCTGCAGGAAAGTGGGATGGATGGGCTTGGAATATCAGATCTGGGAGGATCAACTGTACTGTCTTAAAATAAGAATATGAAGGATGCTGCCAGGCTTTGCAAGATGACTTGCACATGGTGCAGGCAGCATCCTGTCTCTCAGGGCTAGGGAAAGGAATTGAGGCAGGGGGATATACCTGACCTGCAAATAGACTTGGAGGTGTATTGAAATGGGTCAAACTTGAATGTCCTTAAGCTGGGTCTATTTTCCAATTCCAGCCAGCCCCAGAATATTGATTTATTATATTTGCCTATCCCTGGAAGCCAAGCTGATCCATGCCCTAGAGTATATGAGTCAAGGAGAGATCTAAGACAGTGTTTCCTTCCAAGGTCTTGGTGAAGTATAAACGACAAAGCATAGGCTATATACTAAGCAAAATGCTGTCCATCACTCAGCAGACTGCAGGCCTTTAAACAAACACAAGGAAACAAAGGTGTCTTTCTGCTAAGAAAACAGACACCACGTTTCATGTATATTATGGCATGTGAATACTTGGAGAGGTTCTTTGGGGACCCAAAGCAAGCTGTTCAGCCTCTCTGAAGCTGAGCTTCTTTCACAGTGGATGGGAAGAACAATTGTGATTGCACAAGCTTTTGTTAGGCATCACTGGAAGGTTGAATGAAAGTACCTGGGGCATAATAGGCACTCAATAAACTGTGCTTTCGTTGTCCATTTATNTTTTCAGTTTTCAAGGCCAGAGGTCCATACAGCCAGTAGCCTCATGGTTGGTTTATAGTAACAGGTTATAAATCTTTATTGTGCCAAAAGAACACCTTGGCTTATGGGCTTTGAATGTCAGAATGAGGAGAAAACTTAGTCACTTACAGGCCACACGACCTTCTAGTAACTGAAACCCTCAGAACTAAGTACCCCAAAGAGAAGAAATGGGATTAATAAAAGGAAATAAAACAGGATGGGTACCTCACTAATTCCAGGGATGTGCAATGCTCTCAAGAAGAAACTTAGGCATCCTAGATATTCAGATGATGTCTTCCTTGAAATGCATTCAAAGGTATTCTTTTAAAAAAAGGTCTTATTTGTGTGTGTGTATGTGTATGTGTGTTTGTATGTATGTGTGTATGCACATAAGTGCAGGTACTTGTAGAGGCCAGTAGAGGGCGTAAGATCCTGTGACAGATGATGAAGGAGGAATATTTTCCCTCCAGAAGGCAGGTTTGAAACACTCCAGACCACGAACAATCCTGGCTCTAAAAATGTATGCTCATGAGATCCTTTGCTNCTGGTAATTCCTCACCTCCCTCCTCTGCCTCTCCCTCTCTCCTTTCTCTCTCTTGCTCTCCTTTGTTTATGTTCTATCTTAGTTAGGGTTACCATTGCCGTGAAGAAACACCAAGACCATGACACCTTTTAAATAAGGAAAACATTTAACTGGGGCTGGCTTGCGGTTTCAGAGGTTCAGTTCATTCTCATCATGTGGGAAGCATGGCAACTCACAGGCAAGAATGGTGCTGGAGAAGGAGCCAAGATTTCCACATCTGGATCAGCAGGCAGCAGGAAGAGAGAGTGACACTGGGACTGGCTTAAGCACTAGAAACCTCAAAGTCCATCCTCAGTGACACACTTCCTCCAACAAGGCCACACGTCCTCTGAGGATATGGGGGCCATTTTCATTCAAACCATCACATGTTCTCTTTATCTTTTCCTCTCTCCCCTTTTCTTTCTATTCATAGCTCTGCCCTTTTCCTCTGTGTTTATTTTTCTATCTCAATTTGATGTCTCTGTATTTTCTCTTCTCTTTCCTCCATTCCTTGTATCCCCTTTATATGTCCTTCCTCCACCATCTCATTTACTAGGTTTACATTAGATAGAAATGGATAAAAAGAAAAGAAAAGAAAATAGACATGGGGATATTTCTGCTCCTGCGGAACCTAGGTCTCATGGGAAAGGAAAATAGAGAAGCAGGCGAGCCTACTAAAACATGGAGGTGAGACAACAGAGATTGGTCAGCATCCAGGGGAAACAGGGTTGGTCAGTCCTGCCTTACAAAGCAGAGGGAGATGAAAAGATGAATCTTCAAGGTATACCTGGAGAGTGAATAAGTGTTGTCCAGGCAGAGGGATCTACAAGGAAAGGTACAAAGATATCGTCTAGTACAGAGGCATTGGGATTATGAAGAGATTAAGCCAAGTCAGCTCCCAGGGAAGGCTTTTATGTCTCCCCTCCGAATGCAGATATTCACAATCTTCTCTGTCCTACAGCCAATGGTAACCTGAAAAGATCGCCTGATTTGGAGGGAGATAATTTGGGTCTAGGTCCTGAATCTGCCTAATGTATGCTGTGTGTGACCTTGAGTAAGAAGCCAACTCTCTGAGCTTCAGGTTGCCCACTTGTACAAGGAGATAAAATAGCTCTTGCTTTGCCTACCACTTCAGGCATGTTTTAAGTTCAAAGTCAACACACTGACAGGTAGGGAAGTGTTTATAGAATATGCTGTGCTGCACAAGTGTTAGCTATTAATTTTAGAGGTCAGGCAGAAACCACAATCAGGGGACACAGGGAGTGGGCAGCTCAGATGCAGCCAGATATGTGGCAGGCACTGGAGGCATCTCAGTGAGCTCCTGCCCACTTTCCTGTTTAACCTGTGACTGCAGTAATCCATCCTGCCCTTCATCTTTTCTCTGGCCCATTTATCACCTGCGTACTGACTGGTCACTCAGTACCAAGCAGTGAACTCAGAAAATATCAAAGTGAGAGAGATATGATCCAAGCTCTCACCCTAGGAAACTCATTGTCTGCTGGGAGAGAAACAGGTAAATTGAAACTCATAAAACAGCTAACATTATTTGGTCATATATATAAACTTTTTATAATAGCCACCCAGAAATCTGTGTGTGTGCCCAGTGTGTGTGTGTGTGTGTGTGTGTGTGTGTGTGTGTGCGTGTGCGTATGTACATGCTGCTGAGCACTGCAGAGTCTGTGTTCCTCACTGTGAAATGTCTCCTATCCTGACTCTCACATTTAAAACCTACATTTCTCACTTGTTTTCCACATGTTACAGATTTTTTTTTCACTATTTTATCTGGCATTTTTATCAAAGTGGTTTACAAAGTTTTATTCTTCTCATTTCCAGCTTTTACTATCTTTGTTCAATATTTTCCAAGAGTCTTTGTGCTTTGGAGAGTTTCAGTTTTGTCTCAAAGCAATAATTAAGTCTACCACTTACACTGTGCCTGGGCCCAGTGCTGTTCTGAGCGCTGAATGCGTATTAACTTAATTAGCAGTCTGTTTGATCTCTCCTCACTTGTCTCCTTGGCATTTTTCTACTTTTGCTGAGTTCTTATAGTTCTTTCAAATTTCAAATCTTTGATTAAAAGCATAAATGTATAAAAATGCATAAAATTATATAAGTAATTAAATCTCAGATGCGCTTACAATTCTTATAAACAGCTCTCTGCTCTATATCACATTACACAAAAGTGACACATTTACTGTCAATATTGTAGAAATTTTGAGCTTATTTAAGGAAAGATTACAGAGAATATGCCAGAAACACATACATTTCTTATAAATGGCCAGGAGCTATTTGTGCCCTGTCAGTATCAATATTTATAAACTGGTGTGCATTCCATGTGACCCTTGGCTGAGGCACTCATATGAAAACTCTACTCTGTTCATTAAGGAGAGGAACAGAAGAACAAGTCTGCATGCTCTAATGCTCCATGGAAGTAGGGGGATAGAGAAATGACTGACAGGTGTCAAGGGAGGACTGTTCAGGGGCTTAGGCAGCCTAAGCAAGAAAGGGAGAGAAGGTTTTGGACACATTATATTTGTTTGCTATGTCTGCCATGAAGAAAGACCACCGGCTGTGTGGCTTGAGCACAGATGTCTATTTTCTTACAGATCTCAGGGTTGGTAGTCCACCTCAAGACCAAGTTGTTAGAGGGGCTGGTTTCTCCTGAGGCCTTTCTCCTCGGCTTGCAGAGAGCCCCTGCCATCTTGCTGTGTTCTTATCTGTTTTTCCTCACGTGTGCCCACTGCAATGTTTCCTGCAGTATCTAGATGTCCACACATCAGACTGGATCAGAGCTCACCCACAATGCCTCATTACTTAATCACCACTTTAAAGGTCCCATCTTCAAATACAGTCATGTTCGTAGGTACTGGAGTTAAGGCACCAGCATGAATTCAGAGGAAACACAATTCAGGTCAGTATAAACATCTGTAGAATTCATCTCTAGGACCATNCAGCCTAAGTAAGAAAGGGAGAGAAGGTTTTGGACACATTATATTTGTTTGCTATGTCTGCCATGAAGAAAGACCACCGGCAGTGTGGCTTGAGCACAGATGTATATTTTCTTACAGATCTCAGGGTTGGTAGTCCACCTCAAGACCAAGTTGTTAGAGGGGCCGGTTTCTCCTGAGGCCTTTCTCCTCGGCTTGCAGAGAGCCCCTGCCGTCTTGCTGTGTTCTTATCTGTTTTTCCTCACGTGTGCCCACTGCAATGTTTCCTGCAGTATCTAGATGTCCACACATCAGACTGATCAGAGCTCACCCACAATGCCTCATTACTTAATCACCACTTTAAAGGTCCCATCTTCAAATACAGTCAAGTTCGTAGGTACTGGAGTTAAGGCACCAGCATGAATTCAGAGGAAACACAATTCAGGTCAGTATAAACATCTGTAGAATTCATCTCTAGGACCATCCTCTCTGGAAGGTCTCCTGAAGTCTTCTAAGAAAAATTAACTGAGAGACTTGCATCGAATGCTCTCTCCACCTCTCTGTCACATGGTAATGGTATAATTTTCCTTCCCCCAGTCTGTATACATCTTTTTCCTTGTCCCTCAGACAGAAAACTCTTCAACTGGGAAGCTGCCTTCTGATCCTTGACCCATTGGGAAGGCAGACTGAGCACAGCAGATGGCTGATTGGTGAAGCAAAGATGGGCTATGCCAGAGCAACCACTGAGAGCCAAGCAAACGGAATCCTGGCGACCAAGTTAAAGGAAAGATTGACCAAGTGTAAGCCCAGGCTGAGTGAGAGTGCCCACATCCATGAGACAGGAATGAGACAGCAAGGTTACTGGCTGCAGCAATAGCACTGGAACATGTTCTGGTGGCCAGAGCCTGAGTATAGGAGTCAAGCAGTCCTGGTTCAAAGCCCAATGTTGTCAGCTACTGGTTGGGTGACTCAGGACAAGTCACTTACCTGCTCTGAATTGCAATTGGCTATCTGCAAAACAGGATTCTGAGAACACATCTTTAGCTGTGTACGTGAATGCAACATGGGAATTCATGTCTAGAGCCCACAGATGATGTGGTATAGAGCAAGTGATTGACTTATGATAGAAACTCCCACAATCAGCTGCAAATCTTTTGGAATGCTGCCTACGCCTTTAGGCCTTAGCTTTCTGGATACTTCAAGGTCATCTCTGTACCCCCAAGGGCCTGAATGGATTTTCAGACATGGGTCAGGCCCAAGGGGAAGCCTTTTAAATCCACCGCAGCTCAGAGAAAGTGTCACAGAATTA
>LZPO01035875.1:11476-27413 GCA_001675575.1 Neotoma lepida | reverse complement strand
GAACTCTGCCTTTCAGCCCGGCTACTTCATAATGCAACTTCTCATTTTCTATCTGTTTTCACAGTCATCTGCTGTGCTTAGCCTCTCTCCTTTGCCTAGCCTTCATTTCCCCACCTTTCTGCACTAAGGGCTCTGCAGAAATGCCGATTCCTTTAAGGCCCTCTCTGATTGCCTCTCTTCTCAGACACTTGTTTAAGTTCAGTCTCTTACTATGGAGAATGATGGACATTTTCCCACCCCATAGCTCTTTATTCAGCCTTGAAGTTCTCTGGGTTCAGGAAGCACAGAGTATTTTCTTGGTAGCAACCTAAAATCATCATTATTGGGTTAGAGGCACGAAGACCTTTGTAGAGGTTTCATATGCAAGAAAGTTCTGGCATTTGCTTTGATGAAGGGCAGGATCTTGGAGGAAACAGTGTTCCAGGGANAAAGGAGACCCTGGCCAGTACCCAGGTGAGTGTGTATGCTGGGATGGTTAGAAGGGCTGATCATGGGGATAGGAAGATAAGAAAGAGGACAGAATTTTTAAGAAGGTTCCTTGAACAGATCAGAGAGATTTTCCCTTAACCTATAATAAATGTTNTTATATCTTTCATTATGTAGGAACCTCCTGTCCTGGTTTCACTCCTGTTGCTGAGGTAAAATATCCCAACAGAAGCAATTTAGAGGAGAAGGGTTTATTTTAGCTTACAATTCCAGGTTACAGTCCATCATAGCAGGGAAGTCATATCATATCCACAGTCAAGAGCAGAGATAAGTGATTGCATGTATTAGTGCTCAGATAGCTTTCTCTGCTCTGATACAGTCCAAGGCCCCAAACCAGGAGAATGGTGATGCCCACTTTTNGGCTGAGTCTGGACATTCTTTCACTGAGACTCTCTTCCCAGGTGAGTCTAGATTGTGTTGGGTTGACAAAAAACTAATCTTGATAGCACCTGATGGGAGAAAAGGGACTCCACAGAGGATCAGTAGAAGGGATTCCAGTAGGAAGGCTGAGGCAGCAGCACAGGCCCACAGTAGTGAGCTTACATTCAAAGGCTCCCCAGATGACCCTCTCAGGTAAGTTTCCTCATTTTGCCTATTGCAGAATGTCTGCCAACTGTGTGTGAGTCATGCACAGAAGGGACAGAGATATGGAACTCNAGGCTTCTCTGATACCTCTTCCAGGAAGTCCATATGAAAAGGAAAGGAGGCCCTCTGAGAAATAAATCCTAGAGCAGAGTAAATAAAGTGCTGAAAGAGCAACTAAAAGAGAGAAACAGTATAGGGAGAGACACGTTTCACTATCACAGTTCACAGGAATTTGCAGCACCCTTGCCCCTGCTCAGAGCTATGTGGGTGTTTGAGTGGGTCTTGGTTTCCAACAGCTGCACCCAACTTTAAAAATATTTTGCATATGCAAAATGCCAGGTTTGTATATGAGAGGTACTTAATTAATTCCAAGTAGGAGCCCTTGTTGAAGTTGATGTGATGGGGCAGACATGCAATCAAGTTGCAAAAGGGCCGAAAGGCCACTTGGATGGGGGCCTGTGGGTGCAGATGTGAATTTTTTTGCATGAGTTTTCTGATTGTATTTGCCTATTTGGATATCTGGGGAACAACACCTAGAATGGATTGTTAAAAGCCAGGCTGACAGAGGAAAGAGGCCTTTGAGAAACCGTGTCAGTCTTTTAGAAAGAGGCTATAAGGACTGAAAGATAGAGTGGAGAGAAATGGATAGAGCTGAGGAAACTATAAGTTGATTTAACAGGATCTGTGACTGATTGGATAGAGTGTAAAGGAGAAGTCAAGGGTAGTTGTCAGACCCTTCAGAACTTTGGGGACCTCTAAATGAAGTGATAAGGAATAAGCTGACCTGCCTATGAGAAGAGGTTTATTTTAGTGAGCAAGCAAGGCAGAGAAACAAGCCATGAACTCCACCCCTCTCTCTTGTACACTGCCTCTGCTGGCTGGAAGGTCCTGTTTAAGCTGAGCTCCTTGACACACTCCAAATCCTGGTTTAAGAAAGACCACCCAGGAAAGAGCCCTGTAAACCACAGAATTCAGGTGAGGGAGGAGGAGGCTGCAGGCAACAGGGTGTTTGTGGTTGAGCTTTGCCCTGGATATGATCTAAGATACCCCCACATCTGACCTTAGTTCTCTCATCAATCGGAGGTCAGCTCCAGGCAGCACCTACCTTTCCATGCAGTCCAGAAAAGGGGAGTGCAGGAATTCACCTGCAGGATACAACAAAAAGCGAGGGTGACTGGTAAGTCAAGAGACTGCCTGATTAGAGTATTCCCAAGTGGAAGCTGAGAAAAAAGCCTTGCATATTAATTGGCTATGGTGTTCCCTAGGGAATATTGTGTTCCCAGTGAGCAGGGTGGTTTGTGTGTCTCCTCCTTAGCTCTGAAGGGCGCTGGTGCAGGAGCTGAGGACTCATCTCCCATGAAGGAGCGCACACAAGATCATAGGCTCACACTCAACACATAGGTGCCTACCTACAGACACCAGAAATGAGATGGGACATGGGGGGGGGTGCAGATAGCTTATTCTGAGGGTATATTTTAGAAGAAGAAATTGGGAAGCTCTTGGAAGTATTGATGCTTGGGCTTGAACTTTGATGAGAACTTGGAGAAACTCTAATCTGATTCCTCGTTTGTACAGTGGTTACAAGTTATACATTGAGTAAGAATCCAAAGCCAAGCTTCCTGACTCCAGCACCCCTAGCCTCTAAGTACTGTGCTTCCAGCCCAGANTCAGGAAGTGCAGAGTTGTTGAGCAACAATCTGGTTGATTTCATCAAATTTTTTGTCCAACCCAAATAACAGCTTTCCAGGCCCTCAAAGAGCACCATCCCCCTTTAATTCCTGACTCATGCTTGTTTGCCCTCTGAGACTAGTCTCCCTGCTGGGAGCCCTTCAGAATACATGTATAAAAGGACCAAGTAAAATTGGTCTTTTCTCTTAGCTTTTCTGACTTACTTTTCTCTCTACCAAGTGGTATGTCCCTGCCAAATGTCATTGTCTCAAATAGGTCAGATACTCTCCACCTCTTTCTACCTCGCTGCCAGGCAACAGCCCACATATGAGTTCTTTCCTTCTCTTATTGGTTCACACTCAAGTTTACCTGCTCAGTGCTTTCTCTCTTCTGAGTGGCTGCCACAAAGAAGTAATAACTAATATCTATTAATATATTAATAATGGCTGATGATAGATGAATAATTTTCATACCTTTTAAACCTAGATTTTATTTTTAAAATCAATACATGCTTATGGTAAGAAAAAAACTGAAATGCTACAAAAGAAGATATAATGCATTTTATACATGCACCCCAATCTCCAAGTCCAAATTTCTCAGCCAAAGTTTGTGTGACTTCCCTAATCTAGTTTGCGCATATAAAAGCACATACCTGTGCATTTTAAACACATCTATAGCTATTCCATAGATACTCTCTTTCTCTCTGATTTTTTCTTTTTAATGATGCATGTGAATGAGTTTGCATATTGAAACATACAGATTTAAATCTCCTCCTTAGTAGGTTCCTTGTCATCTCTCTGTGCAGAAGCACTGTAATTGAAGAAGGTGGACATTTAAGCTATTTTTATCTACCCTGACAAATGATTTTTTTATAGCATTCTGAGAGTAAAGAATCTTTTCTGTAAATGTTCTTTCATTGAAGTTCCTTGGCTAAGGGGGAGAAAAGTTCCTATCATTAAAGTTCATGATTGGGCTAAGGTGTAGCTCAGTGGCAGGGCACTTGACCTATCATCTATGAGGCTCTGGGTTCATCCCCAGCACTAAAAAACAAAACAAAAATAAAAATCTTCCCTAAACCTAGTGATGCCTGTGGGTTAGATGCATTGGCAAGCTTATCAATGCCTAGTGGGCTTTAGGAGAATGTTTGGGGAAGTCACTGGGAGTCTGGGGAACTTGTAATGAAATAATTGCTATAATTATTTTCTTTGGCAATGATATTACCTGTGTTTTAAATAAGCCTTGCAAGGAGCAAACTGCTAATGGAAAACTTTGAGAAACTGCATCAAGCCATTTGTAAAAATGATGTTTCAGTGATGAAATTGATTAATATCTTTCAGTAACACTGAGTGATGCCATTAAATGACATCATTTAATGATGTCATTGAATGATGTCATTAAATGATGTTGGTTGATTATTCTGTACATGTTCTTGCTTGATGGTATCATTGAACTATTAAGCAATGCTATTGAATGATGATGTTGGGTGATGGTATAGTGTGGTCCTGAAGTGGTATCATTGAGTAGTTACATTGAATGACAGTGTTGAATGGTTTCATATAGTACTGCTACTGACCAAATTTATTGATGGTATTGAGTGACACTATAATGTTGGTAACACTGTTGAGTGATGCCATTGAATACTGCCACCGAGTCTTATCAATGAGTAATGATGTCAAGTGATGATGTTGGGTGATGCCGTTATTCTGTCCTCTTGAATTATATCATTGAGTGACATTGTCAAAGGCTGCATTGAGTGATGTCACTGAATAATGACATTTAGTGAAGCTACTGGGTTAGACCATTGAGCGATGCTGTTGAGTGACACTATTGAGTGACATCACTGAGTGATAATGTTGAGTGATGCTGTTGGGTGCTGCCATCAAATGTTCATATTTAGTAATGCATTTGAGTGAAAATGTTGAATGGTTCCACTGAGTGATGATGTTGAATGATGATTGAAAATAATGATAATGAATGGAACCATTGCAGACACTGAGTGACACAGTGTAGTGACGCCACTCAGTGATGATGTGGAGTAATGAAATTGAATGATAGACTGAGTGATAGTGTTGAATGATGATGCCATTGAATGACTATGTAGACTGATTATTCTACATGAGGATATTCCTTAGATTTCTTGGATCAAATTATACATTAGATAGTTTGGGTCCTTACATGTCAATCTCTGCTTCCCATTTCCAAATCATATCAGGAAAACTGGGTTCCTGAAAAAATGAACGGATCCTGAACTGGTATGAGGTTTATAGGGTTTATCTCTCTGCCTCCAGGTACTAACTTCATGTCATCTTACAAGGGTTAGAATCTAACCCTTGTTCCAAGATAAGTGAAATGACTAGAAAGCTCTTGTCTCTCCCCTGGTTATTGCAGAAAAAAATTTTTTCTGTATAAAGTTCTTGGTATTCTAGTCTGTGGCATGCACATATAAGAAGTGACTTCATAATCTTTCTTGATCTTTGGAGATTATGAGTTTAGGAGAAAAAGTTAATTTGGAGATGAAAAGAAATATGATAAATCAGACTTTATATGTATGTATCAAGTTTTTAGAGGATTTTTAGGTGTGGTTGTTGGACTTGGGAGTGAGATCATAGGTGAAGCAACAGAAGAAGCAGTCATGATGCAATTGATGCATAAATGAGTAAAGAATGCCTACCTGGATGAGTAGACAAGAGCAAGAGGCCAAGGACATCTGACTCTTGGGCAAACTAATCATTATTTTTCTAGAGTTTAGAAAACAAATTCATATANATATTTGACTCATTTTTAAGCCACAATGACCACCCTCAAAGAGGGTTAAATCCTCTTATGGGCAAAGGGTAAAGGGACTTTTATCTTGTTTTCCAAGGCCTAATAATAATAATAATAATAAAGACTGAATTCTTGAGCCTGATTCTTCTCTGATTAATTTCTGAGTAGCACAGTTTCTACAGTCCTGTATTCTCCCTTACTTTTATATGTCTCTGCATTCAAGTTTTCCCAAGAGTGTCCATCAAGCCATCCATATCAGAATCACCTTAAGGGTTTATTCAAAATGCTCTGTCCCAGACTCAATGATTCACTTATAATCTACCACAAATGAGAATTGAAATACTGACACCAACTCAGACCCAAGACCTTATGATTGATTATCCCCTTGCTGACTTTCTGTCTACCAACCTACTTATTTAACTCTCCATATACAAAATTATATTGATATATGTTGCCATGGTTTCCAGATGGAAATCTGTATACTTATGTGCTGCTCATTGCAGCCTTTAGCTGGATGTGTCCTTCCACCATGGACTGTTCTCACCCTAGTTAGTAGGTTCTCCAAGGCTTGGACCCATTTCATTGGGCCATTTTCCATCCTATGGATTCAGAGATTTTGTTTTCCTTCTTCCTGTACTTCTCCCTCTTTTTTCATTTCTTGTTTTTTATTTGTTTTGAGAGGGTCTTACTATGTAGCTCAGACTGACCTACAACTTGTGATCCTCTTGCTTTAGCCTCTTGAGAGCTGGGAATAGAGTATGTGCCATCTCATTTTGCAGATTCAGAATTCTAAGAAAGCCTGAGACTATAATTTTATGTGATAAATGGCGGGTATAGCATTATCTCATTTAATCATTGTAACCCTGGGTAGATATTGCTATTTTGCTATGTTTAGGCATAATTTCAGAAGAGCTAAATATGGCTTATTTGTCACAAGCACATGGCATAGAATCTTTCTTNGAGACATATCTTCCAGGNGGTCACATATGAGTCCTGTCCATTCAATCACATTAAAATATTCATCTTGAAGTTGTTTTCTGGACAGGTATGTCCATGAACAAAATGCTTAGGAAAAATCTTTATAGATAGATATATAGAGCTGGTCCGATGAAGAGATTGGCATCTGGTAGTTTGAAGTGGACTTTGTACTAATAAGGAGGCCTAAAGTCAATGTATCTAGAAAATTCAAGCATTAATATTTACAGGAGATAGTTAGCTCCAGAGAAGGTCCTGGATTATAGGGCTCTGAATCTTACAAAAGAAGTCATGAAATTGGTCCCTGAACTTGGGAATGGTTGAAACCCTACAAATGACCAGTCAAGAGGACTGGAGCCAGTCATAGGTCATTTGGGCTAACCCAGGAATATAGTTGCCAGAGAAACAGTGGGAATAGGACATCAGAGGTCAGAATCAGAGTGGTTAGAGCTCAGAGTCTAGGAAAGGGCATCAGGAGAGACTGAATGGGAAGCTGCAGCTCCTGGTTTTGAGGCTCCTAGTCTCTGGTAAGGCCAGCACATGGAGTGGAGGAGTAGTGTGGAGACAGAAGCCCTATATGTGTGGAGGATCATACAGCCGCTATAGAAATGAGGGCCCAATAGGCCCAGGTCATGTGTTTTTCAGTAGCAGCAAAGCAAAGTCCTTTGTATTGGGGGNAGGAGGAGAGACCCACAGCAATTTCTTGACTTGCTTGGATTTAAAACCAAAATCAATTTGTATTAGATTAGCTGTATGTCAGTGTGGGCCAGGCTTTCAGGCTCCACCAGTTTTAGGTAAATTGAATTGGCAATTCAGTATCCTTTTCAGGTCTGAGGGTCAGGCAGCTGACTCCAGGAAAAACAAAAAAACACAAATAAAAACACACAGACCAGACAAGCAGGAAATGAGGCAGAGGGCCATGACTTCAGTGGGGCAGACAGATGGCTCCTTCAGATGGAGTCTCCCAGAGGTTGTCTAATCTGGCTATCAACTTCCCAAAAGGATGGATTCAGAGGGGTCCATACTGCTGGGAAGCTAGAGATGTGTGCTGTCCTTGATGCTGTTGCTAAGACTCTCCAAGTACTTTCCTTGTAGGGAGCACTGGATTGGGTTCTGTGACCAGGGTTATGTCATGTGAGCATCACCACACATATGCCATGTGCTTGTCCCTGTGGACATTAGGGGAGTACATGTTATGTGTGTGTGTGTGTATGTGTGTGTGTGTGTGTGTGTGTGTGTGTGTGTGNCCATGAAGGAGCGCACACAAGATCATAGGCTCACACTCAACACATAGGTGCCTACCTACAGACACCAGAAATGAGATGGGACATGGGGGGGGGTGCAGATAGCTTATTCTGAGGGTATATTTTAGAAGAAGAAATTGGGAAGCTCTTGGAAGTATTGATGCTTGGGCTTGAACTTTGATGAGAACTTGGAGAAACTCTAATCTGATTCCTCGTTTGTACAGTGGTTACAAGTTATACATTGAGTAAGAATCCAAAGCCAAGCTTCCTGACTCCAGCACCCCTAGCCTCTAAGTACTGTGCTTCCAGCCCAGANTCAGGAAGTGCAGAGTTGTTGAGCAACAATCTGGTTGATTTCATCAAATTTTTTGTCCAACCCAAATAACAGCTTTCCAGGCCCTCAAAGAGCACCATCCCCCTTTAATTCCTGACTCATGCTTGTTTGCCCTCTGAGACTAGTCTCCCTGCTGGGAGCCCTTCAGAATACATGTATAAAAGGACCAAGTAAAATTGGTCTTTTCTCTTAGCTTTTCTGACTTACTTTTCTCTCTACCAAGTGGTATGTCCCTGCCAAATGTCATTGTCTCAAATAGGTCAGATACTCTCCACCTCTTTCTACCTCGCTGCCAGGCAACAGCCCACATATGAGTTCTTTCCTTCTCTTATTGGTTCACACTCAAGTTTACCTGCTCAGTGCTTTCTCTCTTCTGAGTGGCTGCCACAAAGAAGTAATAACTAATATCTATTAATATATTAATAATGGCTGATGATAGATGAATAATTTTCATACCTTTTAAACCTAGATTTTATTTTTAAAATCAATACATGCTTATGGTAAGAAAAAAACTGAAATGCTACAAAAGAAGATATAATGCATTTTATACATGCACCCCAATCTCCAAGTCCAAATTTCTCAGCCAAAGTTTGTGTGACTTCCCTAATCTAGTTTGCGCATATAAAAGCACATACCTGTGCATTTTAAACACATCTATAGCTATTCCATAGATACTCTCTTTCTCTCTGATTTTTTCTTTTTAATGATGCATGTGAATGAGTTTGCATATTGAAACATACAGATTTAAATCTCCTCCTTAGTAGGTTCCTTGTCATCTCTCTGTGCAGAAGCACTGTAATTGAAGAAGGTGGACATTTAAGCTATTTTTATCTACCCTGACAAATGATTTTTTTATAGCATTCTGAGAGTAAAGAATCTTTTCTGTAAATGTTCTTTCATTGAAGTTCCTTGGCTAAGGGGGAGAAAAGTTCCTATCATTAAAGTTCATGATTGGGCTAAGGTGTAGCTCAGTGGCAGGGCACTTGACCTATCATCTATGAGGCTCTGGGTTCATCCCCAGCACTAAAAAACAAAACAAAAATAAAAATCTTCCCTAAACCTAGTGATGCCTGTGGGTTAGATGCATTGGCAAGCTTATCAATGCCTAGTGGGCTTTAGGAGAATGTTTGGGGAAGTCACTGGGAGTCTGGGGAACTTGTAATGAAATAATTGCTATAATTATTTTCTTTGGCAATGATATTACCTGTGTTTTAAATAAGCCTTGCAAGGAGCAAACTGCTAATGGAAAACTTTGAGAAACTGCATCAAGCCATTTGTAAAAATGATGTTTCAGTGATGAAATTGATTAATATCTTTCAGTAACACTGAGTGATGCCATTAAATGACATCATTTAATGATGTCATTGAATGATGTCATTAAATGATGTTGGTTGATTATTCTGTACATGTTCTTGCTTGATGGTATCATTGAACTATTAAGCAATGCTATTGAATGATGATGTTGGGTGATGGTATAGTGTGGTCCTGAAGTGGTATCATTGAGTAGTTACATTGAATGACAGTGTTGAATGGTTTCATATAGTACTGCTACTGACCAAATTTATTGATGGTATTGAGTGACACTATAATGTTGGTAACACTGTTGAGTGATGCCATTGAATACTGCCACCGAGTCTTATCAATGAGTAATGATGTCAAGTGATGATGTTGGGTGATGCCGTTATTCTGTCCTCTTGAATTATATCATTGAGTGACATTGTCAAAGGCTGCATTGAGTGATGTCACTGAATAATGACATTTAGTGAAGCTACTGGGTTAGACCATTGAGCGATGCTGTTGAGTGACACTATTGAGTGACATCACTGAGTGATAATGTTGAGTGATGCTGTTGGGTGCTGCCATCAAATGTTCATATTTAGTAATGCATTTGAGTGAAAATGTTGAATGGTTCCACTGAGTGATGATGTTGAATGATGATTGAAAATAATGATAATGAATGGAACCATTGCAGACACTGAGTGACACAGTGTAGTGACGCCACTCAGTGATGATGTGGAGTAATGAAATTGAATGATAGACTGAGTGATAGTGTTGAATGATGATGCCATTGAATGACTATGTAGACTGATTATTCTACATGAGGATATTCCTTAGATTTCTTGGATCAAATTATACATTAGATAGTTTGGGTCCTTACATGTCAATCTCTGCTTCCCATTTCCAAATCATATCAGGAAAACTGGGTTCCTGAAAAAATGAACGGATCCTGAACTGGTATGAGGTTTATAGGGTTTATCTCTCTGCCTCCAGGTACTAACTTCATGTCATCTTACAAGGGTTAGAATCTAACCCTTGTTCCAAGATAAGTGAAATGACTAGAAAGCTCTTGTCTCTCCCCTGGTTATTGCAGAAAAAAATTTTTTCTGTATAAAGTTCTTGGTATTCTAGTCTGTGGCATGCACATATAAGAAGTGACTTCATAATCTTTCTTGATCTTTGGAGATTATGAGTTTAGGAGAAAAAGTTAATTTGGAGATGAAAAGAAATATGATAAATCAGACTTTATATGTATGTATCAAGTTTTTAGAGGATTTTTAGGTGTGGTTGTTGGACTTGGGAGTGAGATCATAGGTGAAGCAACAGAAGAAGCAGTCATGATGCAATTGATGCATAAATGAGTAAAGAATGCCTACCTGGATGAGTAGACAAGAGCAAGAGGCCAAGGACATCTGACTCTTGGGCAAACTAATCATTATTTTTCTAGAGTTTAGAAAACAAATTCATATANATATTTGACTCATTTTTAAGCCACAATGACCACCCTCAAAGAGGGTTAAATCCTCTTATGGGCAAAGGGTAAAGGGACTTTTATCTTGTTTTCCAAGGCCTAATAATAATAATAATAATAAAGACTGAATTCTTGAGCCTGATTCTTCTCTGATTAATTTCTGAGTAGCACAGTTTCTACAGTCCTGTATTCTCCCTTACTTTTATATGTCTCTGCATTCAAGTTTTCCCAAGAGTGTCCATCAAGCCATCCATATCAGAATCACCTTAAGGGTTTATTCAAAATGCTCTGTCCCAGACTCAATGATTCACTTATAATCTACCACAAATGAGAATTGAAATACTGACACCAACTCAGACCCAAGACCTTATGATTGATTATCCCCTTGCTGACTTTCTGTCTACCAACCTACTTATTTAACTCTCCATATACAAAATTATATTGATATATGTTGCCATGGTTTCCAGATGGAAATCTGTATACTTATGTGCTGCTCATTGCAGCCTTTAGCTGGATGTGTCCTTCCACCATGGACTGTTCTCACCCTAGTTAGTAGGTTCTCCAAGGCTTGGACCCATTTCATTGGGCCATTTTCCATCCTATGGATTCAGAGATTTTGTTTTCCTTCTTCCTGTACTTCTCCCTCTTTTTTCATTTCTTGTTTTTTATTTGTTTTGAGAGGGTCTTACTATGTAGCTCAGACTGACCTACAACTTGTGATCCTCTTGCTTTAGCCTCTTGAGAGCTGGGAATAGAGTATGTGCCATCTCATTTTGCAGATTCAGAATTCTAAGAAAGCCTGAGACTATAATTTTATGTGATAAATGGCGGGTATAGCATTATCTCATTTAATCATTGTAACCCTGGGTAGATATTGCTATTTTGCTATGTTTAGGCATAATTTCAGAAGAGCTAAATATGGCTTATTTGTCACAAGCACATGGCATAGAATCTTTCTTNGAGACATATCTTCCAGGNGGTCACATATGAGTCCTGTCCATTCAATCACATTAAAATATTCATCTTGAAGTTGTTTTCTGGACAGGTATGTCCATGAACAAAATGCTTAGGAAAAATCTTTATAGATAGATATATAGAGCTGGTCCGATGAAGAGATTGGCATCTGGTAGTTTGAAGTGGACTTTGTACTAATAAGGAGGCCTAAAGTCAATGTATCTAGAAAATTCAAGCATTAATATTTACAGGAGATAGTTAGCTCCAGAGAAGGTCCTGGATTATAGGGCTCTGAATCTTACAAAAGAAGTCATGAAATTGGTCCCTGAACTTGGGAATGGTTGAAACCCTACAAATGACCAGTCAAGAGGACTGGAGCCAGTCATAGGTCATTTGGGCTAACCCAGGAATATAGTTGCCAGAGAAACAGTGGGAATAGGACATCAGAGGTCAGAATCAGAGTGGTTAGAGCTCAGAGTCTAGGAAAGGGCATCAGGAGAGACTGAATGGGAAGCTGCAGCTCCTGGTTTTGAGGCTCCTAGTCTCTGGTAAGGCCAGCACATGGAGTGGAGGAGTAGTGTGGAGACAGAAGCCCTATATGTGTGGAGGATCATACAGCCGCTATAGAAATGAGGGCCCAATAGGCCCAGGTCATGTGTTTTTCAGTAGCAGCAAAGCAAAGTCCTTTGTATTGGGGGNAGGAGGAGAGACCCACAGCAATTTCTTGACTTGCTTGGATTTAAAACCAAAATCAATTTGTATTAGATTAGCTGTATGTCAGTGTGGGCCAGGCTTTCAGGCTCCACCAGTTTTAGGTAAATTGAATTGGCAATTCAGTATCCTTTTCAGGTCTGAGGGTCAGGCAGCTGACTCCAGGAAAAACAAAAAAACACAAATAAAAACACACAGACCAGACAAGCAGGAAATGAGGCAGAGGGCCATGACTTCAGTGGGGCAGACAGATGGCTCCTTCAGATGGAGTCTCCCAGAGGTTGTCTAATCTGGCTATCAACTTCCCAAAAGGATGGATTCAGAGGGGTCCATACTGCTGGGAAGCTAGAGATGTGTGCTGTCCTTGATGCTGTTGCTAAGACTCTCCAAGTACTTTCCTTGTAGGGAGCACTGGATTGGGTTCTGTGACCAGGGTTATGTCATGTGAGCATCACCACACATATGCCATGTGCTTGTCCCTGTGGACATTAGGGGAGTACATGTTATGTGTGTGTGTGTGTATGTGTGTGTGTGTGTGTGTGTGTGTGTGTGTGTGTGTGTGTGCCTGTCCAGGAAATGTTTTGATTTGAGATTATTTAACCTTGACTAGTAAGTATTCTCTAACCAGAATCTACTCCTACAAGATTTCTGTATCCAAACCCAGCCCCTGGGAAAACTAATTCAACTAATTGGAGGTCTCTGAGCAGACTCTTTGCTGTGGTAAATAAAATCATGGGCTTGTCATTCNGCATTGTTTTCTTCTCTTTCACACCATCCCAAGTGCATGGGGGCAGGAATACAGCTCCAGTGAATCTGGAGGTTTCTCCCTACCGCTGCTCCTCTGAGCCCAGCACCCACACATGGGGACATCTCTGTCACTGTCATGATTTATTATTTCTCAGGGACCCACTGGGTGCCTGGCACATCAGAGAAGAAACGATTGACTCAACTGTCAACAGCCACCCTGAAAACAGCCAAACAATTTTGATGTTCTTCAAACATATTATAATTAAAAAATTACATGCTGGGAGAAAAATTATAAGCGTTTAATCAGAAGAGAGGGTCAAGCTGATGCAATTAGGGAGGGAAACTCGGACNCTTTCATCAACAGAGTTGGTTTCATCGCTATCCTGGTAAAAGCAATTGGATTGAAGCTAAGATGTTTCCAGCCTGTTACTTCTGAAGCATCACATCTAGACTGTGCAGAGTGGTGCCTCGCCTTGGTGACACACTCAGGGGGTCACTCTCCCATCTCAGTCTACAGCTTGCTTTCTCAGTGCAGATCCATCTGGTGGCGACTTTGGACACAAGTGTGTTTAAAAGCCATTCAGCCCCAGTGACAAAATTACTAATGTAGGGTTGGAAAGTGCTCCTGGGTGGAGACTAGCATGGTTTTCCAGGAAAAATGTCTGTTGGTGAACGGCCATGCTGCCAAGAAAGTCAAACCATTCAGTGAGTCAGGAAGTACCTAGTAGTCTTCAACAGTAGAAACCCTGGTGGAAAAAAAGGAAAGCAAGTGAGTCTTGCCATCTCTCCCACAGATCCCAGGCTGGCCACCCAGAGACAGGGCAGGTCACAAGTACCAGAAATATGTGTGTGCTTTCTTCTCTCTGGCTGAAATGAGCTACTTACTCCATGTATATGAGTATATGTGAGTGTATGTGATGTGTGTGTATATGTATGATATGTGAGTGTGATACATATGTGTGTGATATGTTAGTGTATGTGGTATGTGTTTTAGTGTATGTGTGTATATGCATATGAATATAATAATGTGTATATATGNATATATGTGTCATATGTATGTATAAATGATATGTGAGCATATGTGTTANATGAGTGATGTGGGTGTGTGTTGAGTGAGGTGTGTATTGTGTGATATGTGTGAGTGTATGTGATGTACACATGTAATGTGTGTGATATATGTATGTGATGTGTGACTGTATATGATATGTATTATGTGATATGGGGATGTGTGTTGTGTGAGTTTGTGTGTTGTATTGTATCTCTGTGTGTTTTATAAGAATGTAAGAATATGGTATGTATTTGGATGTATTTGGGTACAGTGTGTGTGGCATGTATGTGTATGTGTGCATGTAATGTGTGTTATATGTTGTGTGTATTGTGTTCTGTGTTTTGTATATTCATGTGGTATGCATGTAGTGTGTGGGATGTATGTGTGATATATATGTGTTGTGTACACAATGTGTATTCACGTGGTGTGTCTCTGTGTGTAAATGTTTCATCCCTATCTCCTGACATGACCAGGTGTTCAGGACCCTGTCAATCACAGCACAGGTTACATGATGGGGAGGGATGGCAGGTAGGAGGTTTGAGTTCTGAAGAATTGCTCCTTTACTGGNGGAGGGAGATACATTTTCTTCAGAAATGTATTTCTTCTACTGNCAAATTGTCCATTCTCTTGTAAATAACCCTTCATCCATATCTGTGAGTGATCATGGTTAAACTTATTCTTTCCTTCCCTGTCTCTCCCTCCCTCCCTCTCTTCCTTCTACTATTTCACAGTAAGATAGACAGTAGCAGTCCTTTGGGATTTGTCCTGACCACTTTTGATTTTATAATACTGCATTGTTATACTGTCTTGTGTGGACCTTGCAACCATCTGAGATGGTTAGGGGCACATTATCACACACTCTTTCCAATCCTATAGGTGGGGTGGTAAGAGGTGTCATTTATTACTGTTTAATGAATCAGAAGAAAGAGGTTTGGGGTAGCAAATGGTCTGTCCAAGCCCACTGTAGTAGATAGGAAGTGCTCACCTGTAAACCAGATTTCCAGGACTCTTCCAAACACTTAGTTTAGGGTCATGATGCCTGTTCTGCACAGCCCTCTGAGCTTCAGAGGAAGTGATGGTTGGAAAGCCCCTTAGAAGTCCAAGTTCCTGCGGTGCCCGAAGGTTGTGGGAATGCTTTGGGTTCAAACCAGTCACATAAATTCTTGGTTTCACCAAGCGTGCTGTTCTCCTTTCTGAAGGCAAATGCTGAGGACAAGGCCTCACCCAAAGATAAATTCAGAGAGAAATACAATAAAAATGACAAATGGGTATGGGGCAAAGACATACAGTAAACACAGCAAGAAAGCAATTGCAGCTGCCCTCCTCTTAACAGAGAGAAAATGCTGCACAACAACCAAGGAGGAGAGGCTGGAGGACAGAGACAGATGCCCAAGATGGGGGTGGAGCCTCAACATAGCTCCAGATCCACACAGCTGATATTAAATATGACAGTCTGAGTGACGATGAGCTGAAACTGTTGACAGTGGAGGACAGAAGATGGAAGCAAGAGGCCATGTCTCCCAGGATTACATTCAACAACACAGGAAGGCACAGCCCGACAGCCAGCCTCAGGGGTTACTGAGAGGTTGATAAGCACTTGCATGAGAGAGAGAGACAGAGACAGAGACAGAGACAGAGAGACAGAGACAGAAAGCATATATGAGAGAGAG